>JAFFSR010000310.1:2097500-2262500 GCA_017163975.1 Anastatus disparis
TTTCTTGGGCATTATAATTTTCTTGGGCCTTGTATTTTTTTGGACTCAATATTTTTCTGGGCCAAATATTTTTTTGGACTCAATATTTTTTTGGGCCCAATATTTTTCGGTCTCTATATTTTTAGGGCCTTATTTTTTTTGAGCCTTATATTTCCTTGGGCCTTATAATTTTTTGAACTCAATATTTTTTTGGGCTCAATATTTTTTCGATCTCTATATTTTTTGGGCCTTATTTTTTTTTGGTCTTATATTTTCTTGGGCCTTATATTTTCTTGAGCCTTATATTTTCTTGAGCCTTATATTTTCTTCGGCATTATAATTTTCTTGGGCCTTGTAATTTTTTGGACTCAATATTTTTCTGGGCCTAATATTTTTTTGGACTCAATATTTTTTTGGGCCCAATATTTTTCGGTCGCTATATTTTTCGGGCCTTATTTTTTTTGAGCCTTATATTTTCTTGGGCCTTATAATTTTTTAGACTCAACATTTTTTTGGGCCAAATATTTTTTCGATCTCTGTATTTTTTGGGCCTTATTTTTTTTGGGTCTTATATTTTATTGAGCCTTATATTTTCTTGGGCCTTATATTTTTTTGGGCCTCATATTTTATTGAGCCTTATACTTTCTTGGGCCTTATATTTTTTTGGGCCTTATAATTTTTTGGACTCAATATTTTTTTGGGCTCAATATTTTTTTGATCTCTATATTTTTTGGGCCTTATTTTTTTTGGTCTTATATTTTCTTGGGCCTTATATTTTCTTGAGCCTTATATTTTCTTGAGCCTTATATTTTCTTGGACATTATAATTTTCTTGGGCCTTGTAATTTTTTGGACTCAATATTTTTCACGGGCCTAATATTTTTTTGGACTCAATATTTTTTTGGGCCCAATATTTTTCGGTCGCTATATTTTTCGGGCCTTATTTTTTTTGAGCCTTATATTTTCTTGGGCCTTATAATTTTTTAGACTCAACATTTTTTTGGGCCCAATATTTTTTCGATCTCTGTATTTTTTGGGCCTTATTTTTTTGGGTCTTATATTTTATTGAGCCTTATATTTTCTTGGGCCTTATATTTTTTTCAGCCCCATATTTTATTTAGCCTTATACTTTCTTGGGCCTTATATTTTTTTGGGCCTTATAATTTTTTGGACTCAATATTTTTTTGGGCTCAATATTTTTTCGATCTCTATATTTTTTGGGCCTTATTTTTTTTATGTCTTATATTTTATTGAGCCTTATACTTTCTTGGGCCTTATATTTTCTTGGGCCTTATATTTTTTTGGGCCTTATATTTTCTTGGGCCTTATATTTTCTTGGGCCTTATATTTTCTTGGGCATTATAATTTTCTTGGGCCTTGTAATTTTTTGGACTTAATATTTTTCTGGGCCTAATATTTTTTTGGACCCAATATTTTTTTGGGCCCAATATTTTTTGGTCTCTATATTTTCCGGGCCTTATTTTTTTTGAGCCTTATATTTTCTTGGGCCTTATAATTTTTTGGACTCAATATTTTTTTGGGCCAAATATTTTTTCGATCTCTGTATTTTTTGGGCCTTATTTTTTTTGGCTCTTATATTTTATTGAGCCTTATATTTTCTTGGGCCTTATATTTTTTTGGGCCTCATATTTTATTGAGCCTTATACTTTCTTGGGCCTTATATTTTTTTGGGCCTTATAATTTTTTGGACTCAATATTTTTTTGGGCTCAATATTTTTTCGATCTCTATATTTTTTGGGCCTTATTTTTTTTGGGTCTTATATTTTATTGAGCCTTATATTTTCTTGAGCCTTATATTTTCTTGGGCATTATAATTTTCTTGGGCCTTGTAATTTTTTGGACTCAATATTTTTCTGGGCCTAATATTTTTTTGGACCCAATATTTTTTTAGGCCCAATATTTTTCGGTCTCTATATTTTCCGGGCCTTATTTTTTTTGAGCCTTATATTTTCTTGGGCCTTATAATTTTTTGGACTCAATATTTTTTTGGGCCAAATATTTTTTCGATCTCTGTATTTTTTGGGCCTTATTTTTTTTGGGTCTTATATTTTATTGAGCCTTATATTTTCCTGGGCCTTATATTTTTTTGGGCCTCATATTTTATTGAGCCTTATACTTTCTTGGGCCTTATATTTTTTTGGGCCTTATAATTTTTTGGACTCAATATTTTTTTGGGCTCAATATTTTTTCGATCTCTATATTTTTTGGGCCTTATTTTTTTTGGGTCTTATATTTTATTGAGCCTTATATTTTCTTGAGCCTTATATTTTCTTGGGCATTATAATTTTCTTGGGCCTTGTAATTTTTTGGACTCAATATTTTTCTGGGCCCAATATTTTTTTGGACTCAATATTTTTTTGGGCCCAATATTTTTCGGTCTTTATATTTTTCGGGCCTTATTTTTTTTGAGCCTTATATTTTCTTGGGCCTTATAATTATTTGAACTCAATATTTTTTTGGGCTCCATATTTTTTCGTTCTCTATATTTTTTGGGCCTTATTTTTTTTGGGTCTTATATTTTCTTGGGCCTTATATTTTCTTGAGCCTTATATTTTCTTGAGCCTTATATTTTCTTGGGCATTATAATTTTCTTGGGCCTTGTAATATTTTGGACTCAATATTTATCTGGGCCCAATATTTTTTTGGACTTAATATTTTTTTGGGCCCAATATTTTACGGTCTTTATATTTTTCGGGCCTTATTTTTTTTGTGCCTTATATTTTCTTGGGCCTTATAATTTTTAAGACTTAACATTTTTTTGGGCCCAATATTTTTTCCATCTCTGTATATTTTGGGCCTTATTTTTTTGGGTCTTATATTTAATTGAGCCTTATATTTTCTTAAGCCTTATATTTTTTTGAGCCTCATATTTTATTGAGCCTTATACTTTCTTGGGCCTTATATTTTTTTGGGTCTTATAATTTTTTGGACTCAATATTTTTTTGGGCTCAATATTTTTTCGATCTCTATATTTTTTGGGCCTTATTTTTTTTGGGTCTTATATTTTATTGAGCCTTATAATTTCTTGGGCCTTATATTTTTTTGGGCCTCATATTTTATTGAGCCTTATACTTTCTTGGGCCTTATATTTTCTTGGGCCTTATATTTTCTTGGGCCTTATATTTTCTTGGGCCTTATATTTTCTTGGGTCTTACATTTTCTTGGGCCTTATATTTTCTTGGGCATTATAAATTTCTTGGGCCTTGTAATTTTTTGGACTCAATATTTTTCTGGGCCTAATATTTTTTTGGACTGAATATTTTTTTGGGCCCAATATTTTTCAGTCTCTATATTTTTCGGGCCTTATTTTTTTTGAGCCTTATATTTTCTTGGGCCTTATAATTTTTTGGACTCAATATTTTTTTGGGCCCAATATTATTTTAGGCCCAATATTTTTTCGATCTCTGTATTTTTTGGGCCTTATTTTTTTTGGGTCTTATATTTTCTTGGGCCTTATATTTTCTTGAGCCTTATATCTTCTTGGGCCTTATATTTTCTTGGGCATTATAATTTTCTTGGGCCTTGTAATATTTTGGACTTAATATTTATCTGGGCCGAATATTTTTTTGGACTTAATATTTTTTTGGGCCCAATATTTTTCGGTCTCTATATTTTTCGGGCCTTATTTTTATTGAGCCTTATATTTTCTTGGGCCTTATATTTTTTTGGGCCTCATATTTTATTGACCCTTATACTTTCTTGGGCCTTATATTTTTTTGAGCCTTATAATTTTTTGGACTCAATATTTTTTTGGGCTCAATATTTTTTCGATCTCTATATTTTTTGGGCCTTATTTTTTTTGGGTCTTATATTTTATTAAGCCTTATATTTTCTTGGGCCTTATATTTTCTTGGGCATTATAATTTTCTTGGGCCTTGTAATTTTTTGGACTCAATATTTTTCTGGGCCTAATATTTTTTTGGACTCAATATTTTTTTGGACCCAATATTTTTCGGTCTTTATATTTTTCGGGCCTTATTTTTTTTGAGCCTTATATTTTCTTGGGCCTTATAATTTTTTGGACTTAATATTTTTTTGGGCTCAATATCTTTTCGATCTCTATATTTTTTGGGCCCTATTTTTTTGGGGTCTTATATTTTCTTGGGCCTTATATTTTCTTGGGCCTTATATTTTTTTGGGCCTTATATTTTCTTGGGCCTTATATTTTCTTGGGCCTTATATTTTTTTGAGCCTCATATTTTATTGAGCCTTATACTTTCTTGGGCCTTATATTTTTTTGGGCCTTATAATTTTTTGGACTCAATATTTTTTTGGGCTCAATATTTTTTCGATCTCTATATTTTTTGGGCCTTATTTTTTTTGGGTATTATATTTTATTAAGCCTTATATTTTCTTGGGCCTTATATTTTTTTGGGCCTCATATTTTATTGAGCCTTATACTTTCTTGGGCCTTATATTTTCTTGGGCCTCATATTTTCTTGGGCCTTATATTTTCTTGGGCCTTTTATTTTCTTGGGCCTTACATTTTCTTGGGCCTTATGTTTTCTTGGGCATTATAATTTTCTTGGGCCTTGTAATTTTTTGGACTCAATATTTTTCTGGGCCTAATATTTTTTTGGACTCAATATTTTTTTGGGCCCAATATTTTTCTGTCTCTATATTTTTTGGGCCTCATTTTTTTTGAGCCTTATATTTTCTTGGGCCTTATAATTTTTTTGACTTAATATTTTTTTGGGCCCAATATTTTTTCGATCTCTGTATTTTTTGGGCCTTATTTTTTTTGGGTCTTATATTTTATTGAGCCTTATATTTTCTTGGGCCTTATATTTTTTTGGGCCTCATATTTTATTGAGCCTTATACTTTCTTGGGCCTTATATTTTTTTGGGCCTTATAATTTTTTGGACTCAATATTTTTTTGGGCTCAATATTTTTTCGATCTCTATATTTTTTGGGCCTCATTTTTTTGGGTCTTATATTTTATTGAGCCTTATATTTTCTTGGGCCTTATATTTTCTTGGGCATTATAATTTTCTTGGGCTATGTAATTTTTTGGACTCAAAATTTGCTGGGCCTAATATTTTTTTGGACTCAATATTTTTTTGGGCCCAATATTTCTCGGTCTTTATATTTTTCGGGCCTTATTTTTTCTGAGCCTTATATTTTCTTGGGCCTTATAATTTTTTGGACTCAATATTTTTTTGGGCTCAATATTTTTTCGATCTCTATATTTTTTGGGCCTTATTTTTTTGGGGTCTTATATTTTCTTGGGCCTTATATTTTCTTGAGCCTTATATTTTCTTGGGCCTTATATTTTCTTGGGCATTATAATTTTCTTGAGCCTTGTAATATTTTGGACTCAGTATTTTTCTGGGCCTAATATTTTTTTGGACTCAATATTTTTTTGGGCCCAATATTTTTCGGTCTCTATATTTTTCGGGCCTTATTTTTTTTGAGCCTTATATTTTCTTAGGCCTTATAATTTTTTAGACTCAACATTTTTTTGGGCCCAATATTTTTTCGATCTCTGTATTTTTTGGGCCTTATTTTTTTGGGTCTTATATTTTATTGAGCCTTATATTTTCTTGGGCCTTATATTTTTTTGGGCCTCATATTTTATTGAGCCTTATACTTTCTTGGGCCTTATATTTTTTTGGGCCTTATAATTTTTTGGACTCAATATTTTTTTGGGCTCAATATTTTTTCGATCTCTATATTTTTTGGGCCTTATTTTTTTTGGGTCTTATATTTTATTGAGCCTTATATTTTCTTGGGCCTTATATTTTTTTGGGCCTCATATTTTATTGAGCCTTATACTTTCTTGGGCCTTATAATTTTTTGGACTCAATATTTTTTTGGACCCAATATTTTTTCGGTCTCTATATTTTTTAGGCCTTATATTTTACTGAGCCTAATACTTTTTTGGGTCTTATATTTTTTTGGGCCTTATAATTCTTTGGACTTAATATTTTTTTGGGCCTAATATTTTTCTGGTCTTTATATTTTTTGGGCCTTATATTTTATTGAGCCTTATACTTTTTTGGGCCTTACATTTTTTTGGGCCTTATAATATTTTCAACTTAATATATTTTTGCGACCAATATTTTTTCGGTCTCTACATTCTTTGGGCCTTATATTTTCTTGGGCCTAACACTTTCTTTGGCTTTATATTTTTTGGGCCTTATATTTTCTTGGGCCTTGTATTTTCTTTGGCTTTATATTTTTTTGATTCCCACATTTTTTTGGTCAATATGTTTTCTAACGTAGCTTTTCATCCAAGCTTGTATACTTTTACATTGGATTCTTCAGTGGAGCGTATTTTTATAATGTATTATACAGACTCCGCTCCAGACGCTATAATATTTATTTTTATTTCAAATGCAATGTTTTAACGTCTCATTCTTACACTAGACATTGCAAATCTAATAGCGCATCTCCATATGCAGCCGATTAAACAGAGCGTCCTAATATGCAGCCGATTTAACAGCGCATCCCCATATGCAGCCGATTCTACAGCGCATCCCTATTTGCAGCCGATTCAACAGCGCATTCCCTAATGTAGTCGATTTAATAGCGTATCCTCGTATGCAGCCGATTCAACAGCACGTTGCCTTATGTAGCCGATTTAACAGCGCGTCCTGTATACAACTGATTCAACATCATATTAAACTATTTTAAAAGCGTCAGTTGATATTTATTTTCATTAAATATCATATATTTTAGTATATTTTGAGTTCAACTATTAACACAATCTAAAAGATAAATATTAAATGCATATTGACATATTCTTTATAATATCTCTTTATGAACAATGTTTTTTGTATATATTGTGTTCTGATCATTTTTATTTTCTCCGTTGACAATAGCGTAGTCACCTAAAAATAATTTTAAATTGTTTTTAAATTTCGTCCTTGAAAGAGCAACATATAATTGCCCATGACTGAAAACTGGTGACGGCAAATAAACACTAACTTTTTCATAAGATTGTCCTTGTGATTTATTAATAGTCATTGCAAATCCTAATCTAATAGAAAACTGTTTTCGTTGCATATTGAATGGAATTTCTTCCGTAGATGGAGATAAATTTATTCTTGGAATGAAAACTTATTTACCTTTGTTTTGATCAGTTGCTAATTCCGCTTGAATGGAATATTTAATAGTCAGCTGTATACCGACACAGTTACCTGTTTTACCGAATTTATTTAAAATTTATTTTTTATAAAAACTAATAGCTTCAGGCAGAAATAAAGAGATGGTTTCGATTCGTGTAATAGAAAGCAATATTTTCTCTGATAAGAATAATTTAATTCCACCGCTTTATTTTCAAGAAAAGTTGGAATAACTTGAAAATCCCATTATTTGACACTAATTTCTAATTTTTTAAGTTATTCCAACTTTTCTTAAAAACGAAGCAATAAAATTAATTCATACTAATCAAAGAAAATATTACATTTTATTAAACACATCGAAACCATCTCTTTATTTTTGCATCTTGTTGCTAATTTTGGGAAAAAAGTCAATTTTTTAATTAGAAAAGAACAGAGATACAGCGGACTCTTAAGCATTTTTTTTACTATCAACCTTGTTCCATTACAAAGTCCCTTATCGACATTTAAATTTCTTAAAAGTATAATGATAGTCCCTACTTTTAAATGTAATTCATGTGGTGGAAGTCCATTAGGAGTTAACTTATTTAAAAATTCTGTAGGTAACATATTATCTAAATTTTCTTTGTTATCATCTTCAGCAGTATCAATACTCAAATATTCAACATGGTTTCCTTCCATTAAATTCAAAACATTATTATTGATTTCAGTTACATCATTATTTTTAGGAGCCAAAATAACTTTTTTCGTTATATTCGTATTGTCTATTTTTACTGTTTTTCCGAATATTTTTTCGACAAGATTTTCTTTAATGATAAAATTATCTGGTATAGCAGTTACTTCATTATCATCTTCAAAAACATCGCGGCGTTTTCCTTTTCCGATGTCTAATAACCATTGTTTAAAATTATTATCATTATCCGAAACTCGCAGATTTTCATTAAACTTCATTTGCTTAAAATTTTGCCATAATAAACTAAATTTAACTAAATTTTCAATAATGTTCATACGGCTATCATGTCGTACAATTGGTAATGTTTCCCTGAAATCTCCTGATATAATTACAGTTTTACCACCGAAGGGTTGGTTTACATTGTATAAATCTTAAAAAAGACGATCAACCTTTTCAAAAGCCAATTTTGAAGTCATGGGTATTTCATCCCAAATAATTATTTGTGTTTCCTTTAATTGTTTGCCTTCTGCAGAATTAGGCTTAACATTACAAGTTGTACAATCTGTTATATTTAACGGTAGTTTAAATGTTGTATGCACGGTACTTCCATCGACTAATGAATTCGCTGCTATATCTGTCAAAGCTACACATTAATAATGTATGGTATGATATTTAAGATAAGCCATTAAAACGTTAAGTAAATAACTTTTTTCACTTCCACCCGGTCCATCTATAAAAATATATTTTTCTTGACTTTAGTTGTTTAAACTTTTTGGTGTAGAGTCGAATATTTGCCTTTGTTTATTATTTAAAGAATTTATTTTCATTTCTAATTCATTAAGAATATAATTATTATGATTTAAAATTGTTTCATTATTATCTTCTTCTACAAATGTGCTTATGTTTGGTAAATTAAAATCGTTTAACGAAAATCCATTGACTTGTAAATTATTTTTAATAACATTCAATGCAAGATTTTCACCTACTTTTTTCGTATTTAGGGTGGTAAAATTTATCTTTATATTTTTCATATAAATCTCGTGCACTTATAGGATTATGAAAAACGCAAATAAAAGCAAATAATTCACAAAGAGCATAACGGAATTCTGTTGAAGATGCTTCTTCCAAGCATCTATCCCATTCTTTATCTTTATTAATTGATTGTTTTGCCTTAGCTGCCTCATAAAACGAATTGTACATCACATCATCAACAGTACGCGAAGCTTCAAAAGACGTGGCTCCTTTAACATGTAATAGTAATAACCTAATAAAATAACGTTCTCTATCTTTCGGACTTACTAAGTACATTCTACTGAGTATTGGTTTTCTTTTTTTTTTTTCTTCTTTTATTCCACTTTTTCAGTTTTTCATCAAATGTATAAAAATTTAGTATTTCTGAATATAAATAATTTCGTGCTTCGAAATCTTCTCTATTCGATTCAAAATATGCTCTTAATGTTGTTCCAACATTTTTTTGCATGATCATTTCTTCTTTTCCTTCTTTACAAAATAAGTTTTGTTGATTCTCTTCATGAACGCTTAGACGTTTTATAGTATGTGGAATAACATGTAAAGGATATTCTAATAATCTGTGCATTGCTTCAGGTGGACATAAATATCGTGTATTAATGTATTGTTTGATTTCGTCATATTCATATTCAACATTTTCACTATTGTCATTTTCAAAAGTGTCTTAATTTTCTGATCTAAAATTAACATTTACTTGATGTATTTCAATGTATGCACAATCATGACCTTCATAACAGTATTTGAATAAATATTTAATGCATTGTACAGTGGAACAAACTTCTACGTTTATGTGTGCATTAAATTTCAATAATAAGTAAGGATTATAAGGAACAACAAATCCATTATCTGCAATTCTTTCTGTAAATTTATTTTTAAAAATAATTTCGACGCCATCATTTTTGCGTTTGTATAGTGGATACCTATTTGATTTAAATGTTGTTGTATTATTAAATTTTTTTGGAAAATTTTTCGTACATTGTTTCGTATTTTTATCCATACACGGACAATTTATATTTTGCATACCACAGGGACCGTGTATCATAAATTGTTTAACAATACTATATAATTTTGGATAAATATCTCTATTTGGGATTTCTGCACTTATTATTTTATCAACTTTTTCGGGAATGTCAAATTTATCATTTTTATCTAAGAATAACAACAGATGCATATGTGGTAATCCTCGTTTTTGAAATTCAATTACATAACTATATGCAATACATTTTCCTAATATTCCTTTTTTTATTACTAAATTTTTGAATTCTTCTACTTTTTGATAAAATACTTTTGTTATAATATCTGGTCTATTTATTGCATTTTTATAAATTTCCAAGTTTTCAGTTATTTCTTTCCAATGTGGGTCACAGGTGATAGTTACAAAAAGGTCAGGTTTACCATGATAATTTACAAGTGTTATTGAATCAATGTAATTTTGTTTTAAAAATCGTGGACTTCCTGTAAAGTTTGTTAGTAATTATACCATTTTTCCAATTTTTGAACAATCTAATTCTTTTTTGTTATGTAAATAGTCCATAACACCTTTGTAACAATCACTTCTTAATACGGACAATAGGCATAGTAACAGTTTTCAGAAGACAATTGATTTTTGCACATCGTTGTAGTTCTTCTTCTCCTGCTTCATGCATCATTTTATAGGCTTTAGCATGAGGGTTAATATCTCTCATTAAGTTATCTGAATGTTTTAATAATGTTAAGTTTGTATTAAACTTATGTCGTTCAATCGTTGCCATTTCATTATCTAAAATATATAATTGTCCATAGTTAAGTGCTTCATCTTTATTAGGATGTAACGCATATACATTATGGTAACTTTGTCCACATATTCTAATAACTTGTGGTCCTTTACGCGGCAATGTATCAAAATTGGGATCAAAACTTGCGAATGCTAAAGCATTATTGTACAAGCTAACATTTCGTCGAAAATCAATACTTTCTTCCGTAAATTCAGTTGCTCAAAACATTAATCATTCTGGGTAAGGTGGATTTTCTAACAATTCTACTTTACCTTTATGACAGCAATTGGAGAAATCGTTACTTTTAGTATGTTAAAAAGCAAAATGTTGCGCATCACAATAAACACATGTATTTGTCATGGAACCAATGTAATTTTCAGATATGAGATTTTCATCGAAATATATATTTGCCATACAAACAATCAGTTTCAAATTAATTTTTTCAGTTAATATTTTTTCATTTAATTTCTTTAATTTTTTTTTACTTTGCCCTTTATTGTTTCATCAATAACTTCGTTTAATACAATATTATGATTGTTATTGTAATTATTATTATTCTAATTTTCATTATAATTATTATCTTCAATTTTTAATCGTTTACACTTAATATTTTCTAATTTTTCTTCATATTTTTCTGGTTGTTTTTCTTTAATTTTTATATAAGCTTCTTTCTTACGTAAAGCCTCATTCGCACGTATTTGTTCAAATTTATCAGTACTCATTGTTTCCTTGAATTGCCATTTTGTTATGTTAGTATTTTCTAATTTCTGTTTACATTTATTTGGTTGTCCTTTTTTCATTTTCATATAAGCTTTTTTCTTACGTAAAGTTTCTTGAACACGTCTTAGTTCTTATTTATCATTACTTTTTTGTTTCTCGCATTTCCATAATAATGTCTTTTTCTGAATTTTTTTTATATTTATGTGATTCTTCTGTTACCCTTTACCTATTAACGTGATGTCGGAGCTGCATCACTTGAGTTTTGCTTTTTTTATTATATCAGTATCTTTTTGAATTAATAAATTAAACAAATATGACTTCTCCGTACTAAAGCTATATTACTACAATGATTTTTGTCAAAATAAAAAATCATTTAGACTTGTTATTTTTTTATGAGCTTGGATTGGAAATTAGATATCAAACTTGATAGACCTAACTTTAAAATACGATACATTGAAAGTTTTTATTATAACTTTATATGTCTAATATTTTGGTGGATTTCTTGAGTTGTCCGCACTGGAGTATAATTTTACAAATTTTTACTTTGTAGCAAAAAAACTTGATTAAACGCATCGTTTATTCATAAGTTAGGATTGGAAATATCATTAGAAGGGGGCCGCTTCGTCAAGCTCTTAAGTTCTGTTACAAATAAAGTTTCTTTTTCATCTATTTCTTTTGATTCTTTTTTTTCTTTATTTAATTTAATCTCAACTGCCCCAATTTTATAATCGTTATAATTCAAGTGGATGTCATCGATTCCCATTATATCATTATCTGGTTTTAAAAAATTTCTATCTGAAATGTCATTGTCAATTTCCATCAAAATTGTTTCATGATTCAAATTCTTTTGTTTACGATACGTTTCCATAATCTTTTTTGTTTTGAGAATTAATGCATTTGTGAGTTTTTTTTATAATATTTCAAGCTCGGCGAAATCTAAATTAAATGGTATTTGATTAAGACCTTGCTCATGACAACTCAAAAATTCTTTATAAACGTAATCGCATTTGAGAAACATTATATCTTAAACAGCATGGACCTAAATTATAAAGTACTGCAACAGCAAAAACCATTGCAAAAACGCTACAATCATAATTATTCGTTTGTGATTGTACTGTTTCGAATACTGTGCTTAGTTCTGATTTGTTTGGAAATAATCTGTTTATATAAATCTTATACTCATCTTGTAAATATATAAGATTCAAACTGTCTATATATATGAATTACCTTATTATTATAATACACACGAATCTGGTGACTCTTTTCTAAATTTTCGGTGAATAATAACTGTATAAATTCTCCATCAATCAGTACTGAATGAACATATTGTGGTCTCTGAATTAGTGAAGTCAATTGCATGTTGAATGAGGTGCACTGGTTTGAAATGTTATGAAATTCTAATATATGAATATCAGTTAACATGAAAGCAATTCCACTATACAATCCCTGTCTTTTAACAATCAATTTATCTTCCTCAGTCAAAACCATTATTGAAAAAGAAAATTCTCTTAAGAATTTTCATTCATTTTTAATGAACTTTTTCCAAAGATATTCACAAAAGAATTGCTTTTATATTAACTGATTTAATTTACTGCCTTTTTACTTTAAAAGCTGAAAAATTAAAGAAATTATGAAAAATGCTATGAATTAATTGTTATATGATAAATGGGTAATTCTTTCATACTTTTAAAAATCATGTTACTGCGTCATTTCTCCTAAATATGAGATAGCACATCTTGTTAGCAAATGTTCACTGATTTATTGAGTTATTAGAAACTAATTTTGTTATATTTTTAATGATAATTAGACGTGTCATTTTATGGCGGATGGGGAAAAGAGGTTTTTTTTTTGAAATTTAAATGTTACCAGGCCATGTAAAATGATAAATTATCGCTATAAAAAAAATGACTACTGCTTTTTTGATTTGAAATTCACACCAAAGCTTTATCTATACACATACTTTTGGAAAATCAAGAGCATGGGTGTGTGCCTGTTAACAAAAGTACTTTCTGAAAGGTTATTAAAATGTTACCAAAAATTTATATATTTTACTTTTTTCTGGAAAATACGATGCTGTAAAAAAGACTATTCAGCGGTGAAATTTTAAACTACATCAAAAGGTAATATTTAGAATCACAAAGAGAAATTTTTTATTAGGAACGTGTGCCTAGTGTAGATAAAGTTCTTTGTTCGTTTGAAATTATACTTAAAAAACGTGACTCACTTTTGAAAATAGGTTTTTATCCACTAATATGAAAACCTAAGCTTTGATTCACCTTTTCTCTGTTGTGAACTTTGTAATTTACTATTTTATAATACTCAATGTAATCTTTAAGTTGCTTTTGAAGTATTATTTCGAGTATTCTGGAAATCATTGAATTTTTCCCGGCTATTAAATTTTCCAAATTTACATTGATTACCTAGTTTCTATCAATGTTTTAATTCTAAAGAGTTTAAACTTTAAAAAGCTCAGTTTTAGTATGTATTTAATAGCTTACACCTAGAACATTGAGTTGAATCATCACTGAAATTTCTAGATTTAAAAACCGATTTTCTAATTTCGAGATTTTGTTTATATAACCGTGATTTTTCTATTATTCATAATGCTACGATGCTAAGATTATTTATCAAAATTTTTCGATTGTTATATTTTTTAATGTTTATTAAATAAACTAAAATATTTGGTTAAAAGGAATATAAGTATTTTTATTCGAAAACATAAACTATACAAATCTATGTCAAATTTCATACCCTAAGATTGACAATTTTAGCAAAAATAAATTGATATTCCACTCACTTATGATTTGTAATCAGCAATCCCAAAAGCCATTGGGTAACTAATATCACTCAATTTTAATACCCGAATCGCCAAAAATGAATTATCAAAAAAATTGCCATTACTGGCATATTTTATTTATTACAAAAAATTTTGTAATTATTAATGTAAATTGCGTATTTAAATATTTTCTGTAATATATTAAACATGTAAAAATGAAAAAGCTCAATGGAAAATGATCTATTATAGCCCAAAATACTTAAAAAACTGATCTGAGATAGGTAAAATATTATACCTGGGTGTGATAATAATGAATATATTTAAATGTCTTATATTAAAAAAAGCTATCTTCAAAAGTGAGTAATGCGATTTTTTCTTTTATTATCATTTTAATATATCAACATTTAAAAAAATAAATTTGATACATGTGTCTTCAATTTTTTTAATTTATTGAAAGTAAATTTTAGCACTATGAAAAATTTACTCGAAAATCTGTCTTTTGATGTTTGTTAAAAAGACTACCCTTAAAAGTGAGTAACACGATTTTTTTCTTTCATTATAATACGTCAACATTCAGAGAAAATTAGTTTTATACGTGTGCCTGTATTTTTTTTTTTTTAATTTGTTGCAGGTGAAATTTTAACATTATGAAAGATTTACCCAAATAAATAATAATGAAATTTGTAAAAATAATATTATGATAAAATTGATTATTTTCGGCAATTATTTTATATATATATATATATATATATATATATATATATATATATATATATATATATATATATAAACATATATATATATATATATATATATATATGATTCAATCCACGTCAAACGGATAATGGCTCTGTCCAAAATTGTAGATCACCAAAAAAATCGTATATAAGCTCAAAATTTTCGTCTTTCACTCTACTTTCTTTTGCAATGTGGTGATTTTAAAAAATCCAAAATGGCGGCTCCAATATGGCGGCTCAAACCTAGAGATATCATAAAAAATTTTCAAAAATTGATTTTAATTTATTCAAATCAGATCCTACATATTTTTTTACATCAGAAATCAATTTAGCGTTCAATTTTACATAGGAATATAGTATTGCACTCAAGGTAAAAAAAATTTACAATGTCATTGGAAGGTCATATCGGGAAATAATAGTTATTTCTCAAATTACTCATTGATCAATGTTGATTAGTGAGAAAATGAAGATACTGATAGATATCTCGAGTTACTGAATTTAAATCTGATGTCTGTTCAACCCTTCAAGCTCTGTATGAAAGTCATTTGAAGGTCAAATCGCGAATATCTTTTATTATTTGATAACATTAGAACACCTTCAAGTTTTACGTATCACTGAATCCGAAACCGGGGTCTGTTCGAGTGTCAAACGACGTAATTACGTAAAAATTAATCAAATATTGACTAAAAGAAAATTTTCGTCCTCCAAGAAACCACAGTTTGAAATGAATTTTTCTGTAATTACGTCGTTTGACACTCCAACAGGTCTCGGATTCGGATCCAGCATCACGTAAAACTTATAGGTGTCTTAATCTTATCAAATTTGACCTTCAAATGACCTTGATGGAGACTGGTAGGGTTAAGCGGATATCAGATTTGGATTCAGTGACTCGAGTTACCTATCAGTATCTTCATTTTCTTACTAATCAACGTTTATCAATGATTAATTCGAGAAATAACTATTGTATCGCGATATGACCTTCAGATGATATTGTTAAATTTTTTTACCTTGAGTGCAATACTATATTTTCATGTAAAATCGAACGCTAAATTGATTTCTGATATAAAACATATGTGGAATCAGATTTGAATGAATTAAAATTAATTTTTGAAAATTTTTTATGAAATTTCTAGGTTTGAGTCGCCATATTAAGGCCGCCATTTTGGATTTTTCAAAATCGCCACATTGCAAAAGAAAGTAAAGTGTAAGACGAAAATTTTGAGACCATGCACGACTTTTTTAGTGATCTACAATTTTGGACAGAGCCATTATCCGTTTGACGTGGATTGACTCATATATATATATATATAAATATATATATATATATATATATATATATATATATATATATGGGACATTTTACACCAACTGGAAGAGCAAAAAAATAAAAATTGCTGAAACTCTGAGAATATATTCTGTCTGTTACTCAAAATGTGTAAAAAAATATTCAAGGATTTAGATTTGAAGGATCAAGAGCCATAGATCCTTGAAATTTGGAAATTTTCAAAATTTTTGGAAAAGTACCAACTTTATGATTTTTTTTCTGAAAATCTTGATGTTCTAGAGAGAAATTCATGAGGATTCTTCTTGTTCTAGATAAAGAGGAGAGTTAGCATTATTTTTTACAGAGCTAAATTTTGAAGTTTTTTTTTTCTATCGGTTCTTACATGTATTACATGGTAATTGAAATTACTCATTGTCTGCTACTTCAGAAATTGCTTTTCGAGGGCTTATTTCCTTCTATTTTTTATCAACTTAAAAATAAATTTTTGACTGTGTAAGAAAGAGCCACCAATAAGGAGTTATAACAGTTTAAAATATATATTTTCATGTCTAATTTATTTTCAATATAAAAATTAATCATACATGATAATATATATTTTAAACTGTTTCAACTCCTTATTGATGGCTCTGACTTACATGATCAAAAATTCATTTCAGAGTTCACGTGAAATAGAGGAAAATAAGCCCGTGAAAAGAAATTTCTGAAATGGGGAGCAATGAGTTATTTCAATTACCATGTAATACATATAAGAACCAATAGAAAACTTCAAAATTCAGGTCTGTAAAGAATCATGAAACTCTGCTTTTCATGAACAACAAGAAGTATTCTCATGAATTTCATTCTAAAATATTAGGATTTTCAGGAAAAAAAATGATCAAGTTGGAACTTTTCCAAAAATTTTGAAAAATTTCCAAATTTCAAGAATCTATGGCTCTTGATCCTCCCAATCTAAATCCTTGAAAATTTTTTTACACATTTTGAGTAACAGGCAGGATATATTCCCAGAGTTTCAGAGATTTTTATTTTTCTGCTCTTCCAGTTGGTTTGAAATGTTCCATATATATATATATATATATATATATATATATATATATATATATATATATATATATATATACATATATTTATTCATTAAAAAAAGTTTGTTGTAAAAAGAACTAAAATCAAAATTATTTTGAATTATTTTTAATAATTGTATTCTTCAATTTATTTACAGTTGTATATGGTTATTCGCAGTATCTACATTTAAATAATGTATAAATGATAATAAACAACCCACACAGCATGAAATATTTATGGAAGCTTCCTGGAACATTGGCAGCGAAGATTTGAAATATTTTAGGAATCTTCCATGGAATATTCCTGTAATATTCGTATGTCCTTGATTCTTCCTACATTGGAATATTCCATGGAATATTGCTGGAAGATTCTAAGAATATTTCATTGGAAGATCTAGGACATCTCAGATCTTTTATTGAAATATTTCAGGAATCTTGCAGGAATATTTCATGAAATATTCCGTTGTAACATTCATTGGAAATTTCCAGAATATGGAAACGGTAGATTTAAAACATTTTATGAACCTTTCATGGAATATAAACGAAAGATCTAAAGAATCTTTCATGGAATATGCACGAAAGATTTGAAGAATTTTTCATGAAATATTCCATGAAATATTTCTGGAAGATTTTAGAAATCTATCGTAAAATATTCCGTGGAATATTTATGGAAGATTCGCAGAATATTGGCACGGAAGATTTGGAATATTTCAGGAATCTTCCGTGAAATATTCCTGTAATATTCGTATGTCCTTGATTCTTCCTACATTGAAATAATCCATGGAATACTCTCGAGAGATTTGAAGAATATAAAAATGGAAGGTTTGGGTAATCTCTCATCTTTCATGAAATGTTCCTGGAAGATTTTTGGAAAATGTGAAATGCTGTGAGGGGATGGTATATATATTATATAATAACACATTACACTTATACATCAATACATATACGCATACATAAACATTTAGTTATGTAATTAAAATCGCATTTAAATATTCGCTTCGACTGTGCAAATCAAAGTGCTGATACCCTTTCGCTTTTATAGTAAGTGAAGTATCTTTCAACCGCTTGGGGATAAAACTCCCATTTAACAAACATCCCCTTATCGGCGTCACTGGAAACCTCCCGTAACGTTCCGCGCAATCTTCCAACGAAAACTTCATGGAATCATTCTAGAATCTTTTAAGGCGACTTTGGATTTTAGGTTAGGTTTTATTTTTGAGTTTACAAATTACTCTTTTAATATGTAAAATTTTTCAGATTTTTTAATTTTCCACCATTCTACGGATGATAATAAATGGTGGAAAATTGAAAAATTCAAAAAATTTTAGAAACTGAAAGAGTAATTTGTAAACTACAAAATGAAATTGAACCGTACTTCCATATTCGCCTTAAGCAATATTCTACTGGAAGATTACTGTAATCCTTGCGTAAAATATTTCGTGGAATATTTACGGAAGATTTATGTAATATTTCGCTGTACGATTTAAAAGTTTTTAGGAATCTTCCAGTGAAATGTTTTTGGAATCTTTCTGAAATCTTTAATGAAATATTCCACTGGAAGATTACTTAAGAGCAGGCCGGATTCGCTGTCCTTGTCTAATTGGCATTTTTGTTATTTACTCAAGTATTAATCGGTGTATCTGCAAATTGAAGGTTAAGCGCAATAGATATTATTATAACAAATATTTATGTACAAGAAAAAAAATCTATCGCTTTGTTTTTGAGAAAAGTAAGGAACGCGAAAATATTATAAACATAATCTTTTACTTCGGCGTTCCTTACTTTTCTCAAAAACAAATCGGTAGATTTTTTTTTCTTGTGCATAGATATTCATAATAATAATATCTATTGCGATCAACCTTTATTTTTAAGATACACCGATTAATACTTGAGTAAATAACAAACAACTCAATTGTTACTCGGTCGGTATCAGGTTCTACTCCGGCCTGCCGTTAAATCTTTTTGTAGAATATTTCGTTGACTATTTATGGAAGATTTATGTTATATTCCACTGTACGATTTGAAAGTTTTTTGGAATCTTCCAGTTCAATGTTTATGGAATCTTTCTGAAATCTTTCATAAAATATTCCACTGGAAGGTTACTTGAATATTTCTGTGGAACATTTCGTGGAATATTTATGGAAGATTTATGTAATATTTCGCTGTACGATTTTAATGTTTATCAGAATCTTTCTGAAATCTTTCATGAAATATTTCATCGGAAGATTACTTTAATTTTCCTGTGAAATGTTTCGTGGAATATTTATAGAAGATTTATGTAATATTTCGCTGTACAATTTTTAAGTTTTTTGAAATCTTCCAGTGAAATGTTTATGGAACTTTCTGAAATCTTTCATGAAATATTTTACTGGAATATTCATAAACATTACATGGAATATTTTATGCAATATTTCAGAAATCTTTCGTGAATATCACATGGAATATTTCGAAAAAGTTTTCGAACATTCCTTTGAAATATTCTTGAAATATTCCTGGAAGCTTTCAATGGAAGATTCCAGTGTAATATTCTGAAATATTCCGTAAACACTTTCAATAATCTGCATAAAAGGTTCCATTGAAATATTCCAGTAGAATAATTCGAAATATTTCAATAAAATCTTCCATACTATGTGAGAACCATTATTTATTTCTAGCCTAACGCTTTTTTATTGTTATTTACAGTTTTCAATATTTTCTTATAATCATTTGTTTATTCACAGCATTATTCTACTTTTACAAAATAATTTTCATACAAGGTGATAGAATATTTTACTATTAGATAATATATATATATATATATGGGTAAATCTTTCATAATGTTAAAATTTCACCTGCAACAAATTAAAAAAAAAAAAATACAGGCACACGTATAAAACTAATTTTCTCTGAATGTTGACGTATTATAATGAAAAAAAAAATCGTGTTACTCACTTTTAAGGGTAGTCTTTTTAACAAACATCAAAAGACAGATTTTCGAGTAAATTTTTCATAGTGTTAAAATTTACTTTCAATAAATTAAAAAAAATTGAAGACACATGTATCAAATTTATTTTTTTTAAATGTTGATATATTAAAATGATAATAAAAGAAAAAATCGCATTACTCACTTTTGAAGATAGCTTTTTTTAATATAAGACATTTAAATATATTCATTATTATCACACCCAGGTATAATATTTTACATATCTCAGATCAGTTTTTTAAGTATTTTGGGCTATAATAGATCATTTTCCATTGAGCTTTTTCATTTTTACATGTTTAATATGTTACAGAAAATATTTAAATACGCAATTTACATTAATAATTACAAAATTTTTTGTAATAAATAAAATATGCCAGAAATGCCAATTTTTTTGGAAAATTCATTTTTGGCGATTCGGGTATTAAAATTGAGTGATATTAGTTACCCAATGGCTTTTGGGATTCCTGATTACAAATCATAAGTGAGTGGAATATCAATTTATTTTTGCTAAAATTGTCAATCTTAGGGTATGAAATTTGACATGGATTTGTATATGATTTGTATGGATATGTTTTCGAATAAAAATACTTATATTCCTTTTAACCAAATATTTTAGTTTATTTAATAAACATTAAATCTAAAAATTTTAAATTTAAAATCTAGAAACTTCAGTGATGATTCAACTCAACGTTCTAGGTGTAAGCTATTAAATACATACTAAAACTGAGCTTTTTAAAGTTTAAACTCTTTAGAATTAAAACATTGATAGAAACTAGGTAATCGATGTAAATTTGGAAAATTTAATAGCCGGGAAAAATTCAATGATTTCCAGAATACTCGAAATAATACTTCAAAAGCAACTTAAAGATTACATTGAGTATTATAAAATAGTAAATTACAAAGTTCACAACAGAGAAAAGGTGAATCAAAGCTTAGGTTTTCATATTAGTGGATAAAAACCTATTTTCAAAAGTGAGTCACGTTTTTTAAGTATAATTTCAAACGAACAAAGAACTTTATCTACACTAGGCACACGTTCCTAATAAAAAATTTCTCTTTGTGATTCTAAATATTACCTTTTGATGTAGTTTAAAATGTCACCGCTGAATAGTCTTTTTTACAGCATCGTATTTTCCAGAAAAAAGTAAAATATATAAATTTTTGGTAACATTTTAATAACCTTTCAGAAAGTACTTTTGTTAACAGGCACACACCCATGCTCTTGATTTTCCAAAAGTATGTGTATAGATAAAGCTTTGGTGTGAATTTCAAATCAAAAAAGCAGTAGTCATTTTTTTTATAGCGGTAATTTATCATTTTACATGGCCTGGTAACATTTAAATTTCAAAAAAAAACCTCTTTTCCCCATCCGCCATAAAATGACACGTCTAATTATCATTAAAAATATAACAAAATTAGTTTCTAATAACTCAATAAATCAGTGAACATTTGCTAACAAGATGTGCTATCTAATATTTAGGAGAAATGACGCAGTAACATGATTTTTAAAAGTATGAAAGAATTACCCATATATATGTTTCATTTCACAAAAAAATTTCAACATCAAAACTAATTCTCTAATGTAAAGAATAAAAAATTAAATTGGTATAATTTTGAAATTTGGATATGGGAATACTTTTTATAAATAACTTTTTAATAATTTTGAATAATGGTAAATTTTTTAAATAACTTGTGGTATTGAATGCTAATTTAATTTAGTTTTAACATGAAGTTAATTATTTAGGTTGGAAATGTATTCAATAAAATAATATAACTATTTATAAGTTATCACTTAATTTTTTAAACTTTTTATTCATAGTTGACAATTATATTGAATGTATGATTCTCATTTTAATAGTTTTTATAAGATATTATGTAAATTTTATAAATATAAATTATTTAAGGAGATGTAAAATGGACAGCACACTTCCACCCATAAATATTGATTATATTTCCATTGTATTTTAAAATTTTGAATAAATAGATGCATTAACATACAGTATGTATCACGAAGATTATTCAGTTAAATTTTTACAGAAATCTATTCATTACTTATTGAGAAGTTTGGGTTCCAATATTATTTACTAAAATTTTTCCATTTGGAATCAGAAATTTAAATATCTTGAAAACTAATGATTGGAATAATTTAAACATTCAAATAAATAATCATCACGAGACATTCTACAAATTAATACATTCCTTTTATGGAAATTCAGCAATAGAATGGAAAGACAGTTAATTTTTTTATCTTCATGTAGTAAAATATAATTAAACTTTGACAACAAATTTAACATAATGAAATAATTGTACTTTCAATGATTTGTATCATATTTAATACAAATTATAGAGTGATATTACAGAATATTATTTTTTTCCGCATTCATAATAAATGTTTCGCAAATAATAAGTAAATTTTCTTTTAAAATATTTACTTTTTTAGGGGGAATTCTACCTCTATCTAGACAGTTCATACATATAAATGCATAATTATAGACATAATCAGAAACATTTATTCATATCTTATATATTGTCCTATCTTTATAATTGACTATTAAAAAAATTTAATATCTAATAAATAATTTTTTTAAATTGTATTTCATAAAATTTATGTTCAAACGATATTAAAAAAAATATTTTTATATCATGTAATTATAATTTTTCAAATGAGGTAATTTGATATTTTTTAAAAATTAATGTTTCTCTTATTAAAAATATTATTGCTTCAATGAAATGAATTGTTAACAATTTTTATATAAATCACAATTCATTTAAATATAAACACGTGTACAAATGAAAGTGTAATTAAGGTTAAATGTATGTTATTTATAAAAAATTGTTAACAAGTAACTTTTTAAAAAATATATTTTCATGAAAACTAATTTAAATACCTCATCCTCTGAATGATAACTGAATACAATTTTAATTTAATAAATTTAGTTATACAATTATAAATATATAATATTTATATAACTGTTCATCAAATAAAATTATTTTTTCAATATATATATATATATATTAAAAAAATAATTATTACAATAGATTGTAGTTAAATAAAAATGTTTATTTTAATAATTATAGTGTTGAAATTTATTTTGATGAAAATGTTGATTGACATTTACAGTATTATTTTAACTATTTTTGAAAAGTTACTTGTCATCAATAAAAAAATATTAAATTTTCCAAATTAATAATCTATTAATATCAAGAATTTTCTAAAAATTATAATATTTATGAAATGCAAACCGTACTTGTGATACATACACTTTGTAATATTTGTATCTCATTAAATTTTTATATTAGATGCAAAAAGGATTGTTAAGTAATTGCAAATAGTTATTTTTTTATTCCGAAATATTCGAATTTAAAATTAACTAAAATGTTGTATTTTAATCTTATGATTTTTTTTATTTAAATTTCGTATTTCATATATATATATAAAATACATTTGTGAAGATATTTTTATTAGAAATCAATACGAATTTCTTTTAAGCATGTTTCACTTATAAATTAATTTCATAATTCAAATTCATGGTCATATGTTGAGGTCTGGAAATTATAATTGTAACTCAGTACCCAGTTCTCAGTTTATTTACATCAAATATCGTACTATCTTTGTTTTTCTAATGGCAGTAGAGTGAGAAATAGTCACTTGAAATAAATTATACGCTTTTTTACTTTAAGCACATGTGTACATATATTTTTATATTATGTTTCATCAAATTATTTCCAATTTTATTCAGTACTCAAAATTCAATTAATTAATTCTTATTTACTTAAAATTAGTCATTTATACATAATAATATAATAAAAGAAAATTCAACTAAGCGACGTTAGGAGCGAAAAACTTTAATATAATTAATACCTGTTCACGTAAAACCCAATAAATTGTGTAACGATTTTCAACAGTTGATAAATATAATATAAATCATATAATATATATATATATATATATATATATATATATATATATATATATATATATATATATATCAATTTTAAATTTCTAATCATTAATTTAAAACTTAAAAGTAACTATTTTTAAACGGAATATGGAAGATAAACATGTATCGTTTTAATCCTTGAATATCACGAATTTAAATATTAATTATTAGTAATTTTAAAGAGTTATATATTATATAAATAATTATATATTTAATAATATTCAATTTTAGTAACAGGAAAAGCCGCACGAAAAGAGGTTAATAATTGTATTTTCTGCGAAATATTGCCCTTGAATCGAGTAGGTGAAAGATCAGTCTTAATACCAAAAAAAAGGCAGTAAGCATCGCAAATTTATGCTCTTACTTCATAATATAATAGTACCAACATTGGTCCCTAAAATTTAAGCTATAGTACTAATTGAAATTATATCGTCACTCTTTTTTTAAGTACCTTAATACATAAATTAGATATACTTGATTTAGAACCTATTTTAACAATACTTTCTTTTCTCCGTGCAGTTGTTAGTTTTAGTAAACGTCAAATACTGTTTTCGATTATTTCATGGTTCGTGATTGAAACACGTGATTAAAAAGAAAAAATTCCTATTATATTTTTTCATTTATTCAAATGCAATTTAGTAGAACAAATTCTTAATTTATCAAGATATAATTTGTATTTAAACAATTTTCATGCACATTGTAACTTTAATTATTCATTTTTATAAAAATAGAAAAATTTAATTTAGTACAAAACTACAATATCACAATTCATAAGTTGCGTCAATTCTTTTTTATTTTAAAATTGGCTAATCAATACATAATAATATAATATATGAAAATTCAACCGAGCGACGTTAGGAGCGAGGTATTTTTTGCTAGTAGAGAAATTATACTAAAAATTATTAAGTTAATTAATTTACTTCCTTGAAACTACTTTTATATAGTTCATTGCAATAATTAAGAGAACATTTTACAACAAAAATTAAAAAATAAAAGTGTAGGCACTGAATTGCATTTTCTAAAATTAACGCCCACACTTTTCTTTTTAAATTTTTGTTGTAAAATTTTCTTTTAATTATTGCAATGAACTGTATAAAAGTAATTTCGAGGAAGTGAATCAATTTATTTAATACTTTTTAGTGTATTTTCTCCATTATAAAAGCGTGTTTATAAAATGTTTTTTAAAAATTTTTTTTCAACTTTAAACTTTTTACGTCAACTCGCACACACACACACAGGTTTATGTACATGGGACATTTCATATCAACTAGCAAGCGCAAACACATCCGCAAATACACACTTATGTTTATTTATTATATACGTCCATTAACACCAATAATATTGGCTGATTTTACCTGAGTAAACGGGCAGAGGATATAGATGATTTTATGTCTGAACTAGGCCGTATAAGGAACTATAACTTAATAGTTGAATATTGATGAAATATATTAATGTTTTGTCCAATACTTTTTAAATTAAATTTTAATTCTATTTATTTTTCTTGTTTCTTCGATTGACATTTCGTAGTAAGTACAGCTGCTCTCATTTATTCACTGACCTCCGTTCAATATGATTGCTCTTTGACTGTATTGAATGAAACATAATATTATCGGTGATACCACATTGATTCCTCTTAAGATATATGGAAACTCAATATGTTTTAGGAGGACATATGAATATTTTATTAAATCTACCAGCGCGTAAGAGACAATTAAACATGCCCTCTAGATACCGATTTGAATGTGGCCTTCGAGGACATAAATATATACATATATTATAACGGTATTCTACCGTGTTTGAATCTTGCGCGCTTAGGTATTAAAATAGGATAGACACTCGGTGATATATCTCGTCTAAGACGAGTAAAGAAGTGCGTATATTGATGACCAGCACGCGAGAGAGAAGCTCACCGGCCGCGAGGCGCTTCAGAGAGTTTTACGGCTACCGTTGCGTTAACACGAAACCTAAGCCACGCTGTGCTCGTTAAAAGATTTCGCCACGTGGTCGTATAATACGTTAGACTAAGTTTGCAATTTTCGCAAAAGTCGTTAATTTATATCAACTAGCGTATTATATTATATTTGCTAGTTGCAATTCTCAGAAATTCTTTCTCTAGAGTTTTGCTTGACCGCTTTTCGCGCGTCTTAGCAGTCAGTCATTAAGTGCCAACAAATACGTTGATCGGCGTGTATGGGATTCCACCGATCTACGCCAAGGCAACCACGTTGACAGAGCTCAGCGGAATTCAAGGATCGGGAAGAGACGTATTCCACCGATCTACTTCAGAGCATTTACGTATTGGTTACGTACAGGGAAGAAGCTACGATAACGGGTGAGCGTCGTCTACGTGCATGTAGGTAATTAGTGTAAACTGGCCAGTGCGTTATCGTAAGTATAATTATACAGTGCGATATCCAAGTGTCTCTTCCTCGAGAGATACTTGTTCGGGTATATTATATCATCGGTTATATAACCGATCAGCGTCATAAGCGAGTTCTATTTAGTTCGCGACGCACCCTCCCTTTGCTCACTCTCTCATAGACGAGTATATAATATTTCATATATTATATCATTCTATTTTTGTTCAATTCATATTTTCTCTTTATATTCTTATTTGCCTCATAATAAATTAATTCTGTTTTCTATTAAATCGTGCTTCCTGTTAATTTATATTGCCTGACTATACATAATATAAAATATATTTCCCGTTGCTTGCTCCGACGTCTCCGCAGTCCTTGTAAGCAGTTATAAATTAATTAGTTACGTAATATCATATAATTTAATATAACGTATTTTGGAACCTGCCTCACGAAGGAAAACTGCGCTACCGGCAACGCGTCTCTCGATCAGGTTAGATTAGATTAGATTAGATTACATTTATTATATGTACATTTTGTTGTACAATCAAATTACAGTAATACATTAGAATAATAAAATAAATAAGCATTATAACAATGATAAGCAGTAAAAAAAAGCAAATATAACAAAAAAAAAATAAACTCTACAGTATTAAAAAATACAATTTAAACAGTGTTATAAATTAGCACGTAGCAGAGGTCCACTCTCCAAGGCAAGGTAATGTGCAAATGAGGATGTCTTAAATGTCATGAGCGAGGATGAGTTGCGTAAAGTCGCAGGAAGATCATTTCATAGCCGCGAGGAAGTGGCCAAGAACGATCGTAGGCGATACTCAGTAGATGAGAAAGGAATGATCAAAGGTTTCACATCACCCCTCAAGGACCTCACCGGCCGGCTCCACTGATACATAGAATACAAATAGGATGGAGTACAAGATGAGAACATCTTATACAGAAATATAGAAGAAAAATAGTTTCTTCTACCCGCAGTGGATAACCACCCTAATGAGAACCTATAAGCAGAGATGTGCTTACGCCTACCTACACCGAAGATGTAACGTATACCAGAGTTGATGACTCTCTGAGGCCTAAGATCAAGCTCAGCTGAGAGGTCACAGTAAACCAGACAACAGTAATCCAGGAATGGAAACAGCAGTGCTTTTACAAGATGTACACGAAGAGCAAAGGTAGTGCTCTTTCTAAAGAAGTTTAGTCTGTAAAGCAGAGAAAATGACCTATTACACACTTGTGTAACGTGCTCTCTCCAGTTAAGCTTACTGTCCAACCAAACACCCAAGCTACGAACGGAGGACTCAAATTTAATAATAGCACCGTTCAACGGTACGCCAGTTACAGGTGATGAGGATAGCATATTAATATAGAAATAAGAGCCAATAATTATTGCCTTTGTTTTGTCAACATTCAATTTTAGATGGTTACTGGTGGTCCAATTTGAAATGAGAATAGCATGATCACTCATAAGATTTGTATAAGTGCTAAATTCAGAAATCGGAAAATGCACATAGACTTGCAAGTCGTCGGCATATATTAAATGTTGCACACCCGAGTGAAAGTTGGCAGCGACGTCATTAATATAAATGGAGAATAGAAGTGGTCCAAGTACAGAACCTTGGGGTACTCCCGTATTCAAAGTGACAAAGTCAGACGCATTACCATCAGAGTCAACAACAGACTGCCGTCTATCAGATAAGTAAGAGGCAAACCACCTGACAACAGTATGCGAAACATCGAGAGAAATTAGTTTCCGAAGCAGAGTGACATGGCACACTGTGTCAAATGCCTTGCTAAAATCAAATAATAAAAGCATAGTTACATAACGTCTGTCCATGTTGAGTCTAATACCCTCTGTCAATTTGAGCAAAGCTGTTTGGGTACTATGCCCAGTTCTAAACCCAGTCTGATGAGAATCCAACAGATGCCTGGTGGTCAAGTAGCAATAAAGTTGTTGATGGACAAGACGCTCAAGAACCTTGGACATGAATGACAACAAGGAGATAGGTCGTATATCACCCATAGTGCGCGGAGAAGAGACCTTGTTGATTGTGGTAATCAACGAGATCTTCCAACATGAAGGAAACACACACTCACGAAACGAATCATTATAAATACGACACAGCAAGGGCCCAATAACCGGAAACGCCTCATAGATAATAGACTGTGGGACCGCATCAAACCCCCTAGCCTGAGAAGTAGAATGACATATTGCCATCCTGACCTCCTCCAAAGTAACCTCATTAAACCTGAATAAGGGCTTATAAGGCTCATCTACATTAATAGTATTCACATACTTAGAAACAGAAGGGGCGAGTGGATCAGACGCAATCCCACCAAAGTAACGATTAAGCTCATTTATAGGAAAAGAATGTCGCGAGTTATTATCAGTGGAGCGCATACCAAGGTTCCTGAGCTCTCTCCAGATCTGTCGTGAGTCCGTAATACCCGATAGTCTGTCGTAGTAATATAACAGTTTGGCTGATTCAATGCACTCATGTGCCCTGTCACGAACAGTCCTATAGTATAGTAAGTCATTATACAGTCGAGTACGTTTATAGCGTCTAAAGTCGATCTCTCTCATCAATCAGGCGACGATGTTCCAAGGTGATCCACGGACGATGAGCCCTACTCTGCCTGACCTTCCTGACAGGCACGAATTGTGCAATTGCCTCATTGAGATGGTTGTAAAGACATTCAAGGCGAGCAGAAAGAGAGGAATCACCATCACATGTATCACATCTTAAAGAGCGAAAATACTGAAGGAGAGCAACATTATCAACAGACTTATAATCCAGAAAAGTAAAGTCTTTAAGTATAGGTTTAGAGAGAGAGGACTTAACAGTCGCAGCTATGAAATCGTGACCGTCAATGAAAGGTATATCAGTCTTCCAGAAGTCAAGCACAATATCGTTGGCATCCACAAGACACAGATCAAGCCAGGTGTCAGAAGAATGAGTATGATGAGTTGTGCTATAAGGAACCAAGAAAAGTGCGTTCTCAGTAATAAGACCTCTAAGAAACTTAGAGTTGTCAGAATCAACGCACATGTTAGTGTTAAAATCACCAAGTATGATCTTCGAACTATAATTGTGCATGAATGATGTTAAATCTGGTATGAAATCTGTGTTAGCCAAGAAGGGAGCATATGGCGGCCTGTAGACTACGCCAACAAAGATAGGTGAAGCCAAGTCCAGAGAATTAACCTCACAAAACAGATATTCGGGAAGACCAGGCTTACCACTCCATTTACCAGAAGAAGAACAAAGGCGCCGCGAAGTAATAGAGTTGTGAATATATAAAGCAACACCACCGCCTCTAGTGTTACGATCCTGCCTGTGAAGCACGTAGTCATCAAGTTCTATCAAAGAGTCACCAACAATCTGGCCCAGCTTGGTCTTAGTCACAGCTATAACATGAAAGTAAGGGCGAGAAGCCAGAAAGAGTCTTATCATCTCAATGTGTGTTCTAATAGAGTTAGCATTGAAATGACAAACTCTGAGACCATCCCTTGCAGTGAAATGATTATTAATGAGTGATGAAACAGGGTTATTAGTAGAGAGTGATGTATTAGAGAGGAGTAGAGGAGAGAGTGGTCTTACCCCAACACTAGGAGCTACGGTGCTGGACTGACGCCGACCAGTATCACCTTAGCTAAAAAAGCATCTAGGTCCTCAACAGAAGCAACCTGCGTAGAAGCATCCTCATTCTTCCTTCTCACAAAAATTCTACCATTCTTCACGAATGAAAGAAAATTTAGTTTCTTGCCCTTCGCCTTTGTCAGCACTTTCAACTTCAGCTGATGCAGTGAGGAAGGAAGGAATTCGTTGATGTTGATTAACGAAGGCGAAAGAGCAGTGACGCATTTAGCTCCAGAAAGAAGATTCTCATTAACCTGAGAAGTATGAAGTCTCTTAGCCTTAATCTTAGCAGCTATAACCCTTCGTGCAAGTGCAGGACTCTTCATTATTACAAGCAGTGGTACGGTAGAAAAGCGGCGATCACGCTGCCGTGTTGATGGGGACATCACTTCAGACGACGTACTAGCATGAACAACAGTAGTAGTAGAAGAAGTTAAGGTGAAAGAGTCAGGAACCGAACGTCTTAGTGGCCGAACAGAGTCTATATCTTCAATTGAGAAACGAGCATCCAGAGTAGAAAAAATAGCAGACACACCTGCCTTAAGATTAGAAAATTCCGATGGCACAAGACCACCCAGCACCAAGTCAGAAGCCCTTTCAATACGAAGTTGCTGTGCTTTTAAAGCATCACATCGCTGTGATAGAGTTCTAAGATGATCCATATTAATAGCAGAGTCTGTTCCGGATATTGTTGTATTAGTAGTAGTAGCAAGCACACTCTTAACCCTCGCCTTCAGCTCTTCATGTTCACGACAGACCCGATCAAGTCTGGCTTCATTCTTAGTAATTTGCTTGTCAAATGCAGTGGAAAGTGCGCCAACTCTCGACTCAAGAACAGAAAATTTATGAGATAGCACAGTAAGCAGACTGCTCACATTGGAAACAGAGGATTCCATTGAGTCCAATTTATCCAGCTTACTCATCCTCTCAAGTATCGAAGTAATAATATCATTAAGTTGCGTCATATCCATTTAAATAATAGAATGAATTACAAATATTCAAGAAATCCAGGAAAAATAAAAAATTGTAGCGCTCAAATAAACAGTAGTGATGTAGTATTTAGTATGCTAGTGGAGTAGCAGCGTAACATGTATGCTATGAAGTTGTTGGTCCGTCAATAACTTACCAGGAGTGTGTCTGAGTTGCGGGTCACAGATCTTGATGAAACTTTGGGATAAGTATTTAGGTACCAAAATATGAGTAAAGCCACAGCGGTACGGTCTAACGCTTCGAAAAACTGAAGTTATGGACAATTATAGTCTTATTTTCGGAAAAATATGAAAAAAGAAGTCCTAATTGAAGTGTAAATAATTCTGTCTAGAAATGTCTTTATTAAATCCACAATAATTAAGATGAAAGCAGAGAAAGCAAGCTTTAATTTGCTAGTTTATGAATTAGAAAATAATAATTAGAACTGAAGTTATGCTTGTTTAAAGCTAAGCATAAAAAAAGTACTAAAAATCACCATTCTTCAAAATTTAGACTATTTTTGTTACTCTCTTACTGCTCAACTTTAAATAAGCATAACTTTAGTTCTAATTATTATTATTACATTCTGGCAAATTAAAGCTTGCTTTTTCTGCTTTCATTTTAGTTATTGTGGAGTTATTAAAGACATATCTAGACAGAATTATTTACACTTCAATTAGGAGTTCTTTTTTCATATTTTTCTGAAAATAAGACTATAATCGTCCATAACTCTAGTTTTTCGAAGACTTAGACCGTACCGCTGTGGCTTTACTCATATTTTGGTACCTTAATACTTATCACGAAGTTTCATCAACATCTATGACCCGCAACTCAGACACTCTCCTGGTTAGTGAATAATTTCCAATAAGTGGAGAAACAGCAGAATAATACAGATCTGAATTTCACGTAGTTAATAACTTACAATAATGATAAGTGGAAAAGCACCTTAAATATGAGACTCAATAATCCTTTACCAATCGAGCTACTAATCTAGTATTCAAGGCAACCAAGAGATGGAGCCACCAATATCAAAATTGTGAATGTATTGTACAAGCAAGCCGGCTCCAAGTAATTTGTAGGTTAGGATGCAATAAACGCCAACAATTGCATTTAATGCGATTGCAACACTATGACCACACAGTGACACTAACCACACTCCACAGAGCACCAAGGAGAGCAGCAAATCCCAAAAAAATAGATAGAACAGCAACAGCAGCAAACAAAATATAGCAGTGTGACCATCTATGCTTCAGAATCAGAAAGATCGCCCGGAGTCCAAGAAATGCAGTTGCAATTTGCAAGAAAATACAGCCAAGGCTTCAGGACTCCCAGGGGTCGACTTTCTGAAAAAAATTCTCACTCAGCAGAGTAAAAAAAAAGTTATTAAGAGGAAAAAAAGCAGAAGCAGAAAAAAACGTATGTGTCGCTACTTACGCTGGAGAGAGGGAGGTAAGATAGTGAGAGAGAGAGAGACGCAGTGAGTGCAGCGAGTGACAAGTATATCATATATGATTTTGTCACTGATCAATAGTTTTACTAGCTAGTACTATCGGAGTTCGCTGTGTAGAATTCAGTAAATTTCTTATAGTTTCAACGACTCCGCATATATTAAAGTTTATAAACTTAGCTAAAATTCATATTAATTAAAAGCTAATTCTTTTTGCTTTCTCATAGAGAAAGCATTGTATCGATAAAAAAAAATTTTTTTATTTTTTCGTTAATTTGTACATATTTGAACTCGGTGAGTCGAAAAAAGTGGTTTCCAGAAAATGTCTGTATGTATGTGTGAGTGTGTGTGTGTGTGTGTGTGTGTGTGTGTGTGTGTGTGTGTGTGTGTGTGTGTGTGTGTGTGTGTGTGTGTGTGTGTGTGTGTGTGTGTGTGTGTGTGTGTGTGTGTGTGTGTGTGTGTGTGTGTGTGTGTGTGTGTGATTTCAGTTAGTAAATTGTATCTCGAGAACTACTTGATGGATTTGCTTCTAATTTTGCATGAAATTTAGTTTTTTGACTAACTTGCTGGGAAGCTATTGATAATTGGTTCTTCTAGCGTAGTTTTCATTTTAGAGTTGTTTAGAAAAAAAAAAATTCGATTTTTCATTTTTTTGTTTTTTTTTGTTTACTATTCGATGAATTTGCTTCAAAATTTGCACGGAAATTATTTGTGATTGCCCAAATAAAATAAATTAAAAAAAAATGATTTTCTTAGCTGAGTTTTAATTTTAGAGCATTTTGAAATTTTTGAAAAAAATGTTTCTATTTATTAAGCTAATAAAATCTTAAAAACTACTCGATGGATTTACTTCAAATTTTCCATACAATTCAATTTTTCGATCAACTGGTGCAGAAGCTATTGAGAATTGGTTTTCTTAGAGTAGTTTTTTTTTAGAGTTATTATAAAGATTTTAAAAAATTTTCGATTTTTCATTTTTTTGTATTTTACGTAAACCACTCAAAGCATTTGTTTGAAAATTTGTATGGAACTTAATTTCGACTGCCAAAAGTAGAAAAACTTTTAAAAACTGATTTTCTTAGCAGTCGTTTTTGTATCATTGATACAGAACCAACTTAGGGTTTTTTTTGGGGGGGTAATCATTTCTGTATCACCTGAGCTAGACCCGATATAGGGTTTCGTGGTGAGGGAACTAATTGTAGCTCAGTGAGCTAGGATCGACATGGTATTTTATTTTGGAAAGGAGGTAACTGTAATGAAACCTCTACAAAATTTATAAAGTTTCATAATTTTTTTTCAATATTTTCTTATATTTATTGAATTTTTATTTTTTAATACTTTTTTATAATTATTTATTCACTATAAATAAATTGAAATTTAAATAAGCATGAAAAAAAATTTTTGACTTTCGTCGGAATTGAACCCACGACCCTTTGGACGCGAGGTAAGTACGTATATCACTACGCCACCGAGTTATCTTACTCGAGAAATATTAAAACTTGTACAATAGGAGTTTATAGAATGTATCGTAATTTCCATAAATTATTTAGACACTAATAATTTATTGTAAATATATATATAGGGATATATCTGGAACTTTTTAATTTTGAGAAATTGTCTTCACAACAATTGAAAAGTCTATAATACAAGTTTCTGGAGTGGCACACACTTCAATAAGGGCTTAAATTACTCGTTTCTGTGAGTAGAATATGTAATTAAATTTTGGTATCGATTGAACAATCGTTGTTCACGGTACATAATTTTATACGTCAAAAATGATACTTTTTTCATATTTTTCTACGTGTGTTTCTTGAGCTATAAAAAAAGTAACGTACTTTCAATCATTCTCAAATTTTCTGAGCATAATGAATATGGTAAAAAGAACACTTTAAGGCTACCCTGGTACATGTGCCTCTCTTTAGGAAGCTGTTAGACTATTTTTAATGTAAGTGTAATTTTTAGGTGAAAAAATTCTCAAATAATTTGCAATATAAAATAAAAGATTTATCATTAAATATTTGCATTTCTTACTTCGAGAGCTTCACCGCGAATTTTCATTTGCAAAAATCGTTCAATTTTTACATAAATTATGTCAAATAATTAATTATTTCATTTCATGAAAAATCGTCCGATTTCTTTTATTCAAATTTGTTAAACTTCGTAGATAAGCTTTTACATTGGAATAAAAATTGCTAATTATGAAATTTCGATTATTGCAAATAAATTAGTTGAAAATATTTACTCGAATTTAAAAAAGAAAAGTCATTCAAATAGACTCAGTGAGTACAGTGCAGCTATTGTATTCACCCTGTGGTGTCAAAGAATATCGGTAAGAGAAAGAGATATATATATATCGTCGCCTCTAACGAGACACATTTTAATTCTCACTAGGAGAGTATCAGACCTCCGGATCACGGATTTTGCTCAAACGTTGAGATAAGTTTCAAGATGTCAAAATCTGAAAGGAAACAGAATTTTAGATCTCAACGCTCAATATTTCCATAGTTACAGGCAATTAAAGAAAATCACTGAAAAAGTTACTAGATTGTCAAACGCTTACAGTTCCTTAGCATTGATACTTAGGAGGATGAAACTTTTTTTAAATGAAAGCTGAGCTCAAATCCTTTCGAAATAGTAGTTATAGCATGTCAAAATATGATTTTTTCCCAAAGTTATAGCGTGATAAATATTGGACCTGATTTTTTTTTTTAAAACATTAATTAATAACGAAAGCTGAAATTGGGTCTAATGTTTATTACGCTATGACTTTAGGAAAAAATAATATTTTGACATGCTATAACTACTATTTCGAAAGGATTTGAGCTCAGCTTTCATTTAAAAAAAGTTTCATCCTCCTAAGTATCAATGCTAAGGAACTGTAAGCGTTTGACAATCTAGTAACTTTTTCAGTGATTTTCTTTAATTGACTGTAACTAGGGAAATATTGAGCATTGGGGTCTAAAAGTCTATTTCCTTCCATATTTTGACATCTTAAAACTTATCCCAAAGTTTGAGCAAAATCCGTGATCCGGAGGTCTGATACTCTCCTAGTCAGTCGAAAATGAGCACGATTCACTTTTGCGGCGAAGAGTAGCACTATTCGCACCCTTTGCCGCTAAGAGTAATTCAAATTGTCCCACGAAAAGCAGCACATCTCAACACTGTCCTATGAACAATAATACATGTTAGCGATACCTTGCGATGACTAAATAGCCAAATGGGCTAGTTTTCGTGGCCGCTTTTCAAATGCCCTACTTTTTGTTAGAGCCCACTGCAATTTTTGCAAGATTTTTGGGTAATATACAATGTAAAAATTGTATTTCTTATTATTGCTACCATAAATCAATTGTTACTCTTATAGAATCTAATGATGATAGTAAGAATGTAGATGAACCAAGTGTTAATATTTATGAATGTTAATTATTATTATTAAATGATGTTTCGTAAATAACTACAAATTTATATTTAATATTGATTTCAATTTGTTTTTTAAAAATATAATTAAATAACTATTCATCAGGAATCTTCTTTGAGTCTTAATATTTTTCAAGATCACTATATTTATAATAATAATATTTAAGTAACAGTACATTTGAAAAAAAATTTTATGTACAATAATTTCAACTTACAATAATTAAAGTTATCACTTCTGTCGGCCAGTCCTACGACTGCCACATTTTTTTAAATTTTAATACTTGACTACACATAAATTTATACTTTAAAAAGGTAAAAGGAAAACTAACCAAAAAAATTTTTTGTTGTAACTCAAGTAATTCATTAAAAACAATTTCTTTTAAACATAATAGAAAAAAATCTTATTTTCTAAAAGGGATGATTAGAGCCCCAACCAACGTTCTCATCTGTGAGGTACAACCAGCCACCCAAGTTGTTGTTCACCTCCCCAGGGTGAGGGGTTTTTGTTTTATTATTATTTAAAAGTTTCAATTGTACATTAAATTCAGTGGCGATGTTCTATCATCCTGGTCTAAAATTCACTTCTTCATAGCGTGTGCGTTACACGAGGCATACATTGTATGCAAACTTGCATAGTGATGTGTGCAAGAAGTTAGATTCTTCGAAGGAAGTTTTTTGAGAGATGGGCATCTCAAATCTTGGATGTTATGGAATAGCCTGTATATTATTATTATAGGAATTAATGTTAAATTCAGATATTATGTTAAATGAATAATTACCAATCGGATAAGAATATTCTAAGCCACTTGACTTTCTCTTGTCCTTTTAAATAAACCTCAGCGCCGTCGAGGATTGCCCTTAAAGTGCTGCCAAGTCCCTCATAGGGAATGGTTCCGGAACTCAAAAGTAGCCCATGATAATTCAATTCAAGCCACCGATTTTCAAACTTATTTTTATCTAATAAGTGTTTCCACGAATACGGTGGCTTGAAAAGAAACACCGATAGCACTACGTCTTCCTCCAAGGGAACAATGGCAACCTCCTTGAAAACGAATTCGTTCAAAGAGACCTTAAAACCTTAAACCTCTACGATGTATTTCATTTTCTTTGTTGCCTTGTTGAACTCCTTAAAGATCGAAGATAAAGTAGAAACTAAGTTCGACAGGTGAGCTCGCTTCCTTTCATACACGAAAAATCAGCTCGCATTGTTTAGGATAAAGGTGGGGGTAAAATCCTGTAGCGTTTCTCCCTCTCCCTCATCCTCGAGTCTTGATCATTTCCCCCACCATTTTACTCGATTTTTCGCCTATATAAGAAAGCGTTCTCGAGAGAGTAGCTCAGTTCATCGGGAATCATAATCTTCGAAGGGTTCCTCCCTCAAGCATCATGGTCACCGCAGAGTACTTCAAGTATACAGCATGTTTGCTGTTCGAATTGTATCGATCGTATCGAATAGTATACGATGGCTAGTCAAGCTGATGCTGATGATATACGCAGGTGGCTTGATCTTGGTAACACGGCACTTGAGAACGCTAATTTGTCAAGTTGCTCAACGAATTTAACTGTTGTATATAAGCAGAAACTACTAGGTGCTGTAGCTCTAATTAAAAGCGTTTAGCAGTTATTAAGCGCTCATCGTGGTGCCATTGTTGGTTATGGTGTTGATACTGTGGCTGCTACTTCTTCTGGTGTTGCTGCTTCTGATAATAATCCAAAAATCAGTTGAAACGATGTTGACAGTGCGTTCGAAAACTGAATTAAAACTGGTGTAATCACCAATCATAAGCATCTAGACATTTAACGGGTTTTGAAAGATGCTGAACGTGAGTTTAATGCGCAAGTGAATCGGTCTCTTGAAGAACACCTTACTTTGAAAGTTAATACAACGTTAGCAGCTGAATATGTGATTATTAAAGATGATGTTGAAACTTATGACATAAAATATTTCAATACAAAGACTATTCACATTTACTCTACAACTAACCTCGACGAGTGGTATTTATTGAACGTTAAACAGCCTATCAAAACTGATATGGAGGAATTTGCTGAACGAGAATCTTGATAGTCTCAACGAGCAATTCTGAATTCAGTAGTTGATATCAATAAATATAATCCCATGAGAGGAAGTAATTCTTTTGTTGAACTACCCGAGTTTGTAACAAAGGAAAAAGCTTGTGTAAACATTGTGAATCAGGATGATCAGTGTTTCAAGTGGGCTGTTCTATCTGCCTTACATCCTGTGGAGCATGATTCTAATGGGGTTTTATCGTATGAGCGGTATAAAGATAAGTGAAAATTTGAAGGAATAGATTTTCCAGTGGACCCAAAAGATGTTCGAAAGTTTGAGAAGCAGAATGATATTTCTGTAAATGTATATTTTCTGAAAAAAACAGGGAATAAGTTTGTTGTTTTACTGTGATATGTTACAACGTGCAAAATGAATAAGTACGTGAATTTTCTTTCAGTTGAGAAGTTCTACATCGATGAAGACTAAGAAGAACAACAATTTAACGATTCTTTCAACATCATAGATTATAAGCATCACTACGTTTGGATAAAAAATCTTTCCAGATTGGCGGGAAGACAATTGAGTGCAAGAAGTCACAAAACTTAAATTTGTGATTGATGTTTGCATTATTGTTCAACAGCTGAAAAATTAGAAGCACACGTAACTGATTGTGTGAATTTGAGCAAATGTAAGGTTATTCTTCCTGACAAAAGAGACTGTGAATTACAATTTAAAAACTTTAAGAATAATATTCCCGTGCCATTTGTGGTTTATGCGGATTTTGAGTGCATGCTCTGACCTTTGGAAAACGAAAAATATGCCTACTAATTACACGAGGCTTACAGTGTTGGATATTTCGTAAAGTGTAACTATGATGACACTTTATCGGAATACAAAAGCTGCAGACAAAGTGAACAACTAGATGAAACACTAGCCAAGTGGTTCGTAAAAAATCTTCACGTTTTAGCTGTAAAGTTACAAGATATGTATAAAAACCCGCAGTCAATGAGAAATTTGACGATAATAGAAAGAATTAGATTCGACAGTGCTTACTTATATCATATTTGCCAGAAACCTTTCACTCTTGGAGAAAAAAAAGTTAGAGGTCACTGTCATCTCACTGGTGCGTATCAAGGACCTGCACACAATGAATGCAACATCAAATATCAAGATTCACGCACGATACCAGTGATCTTTCATAACCTAAGTGTTTATGATGCACATATTTTTATAAAATAGATCGCTATTTGTATTCCAGGATGAGTATTGCTTCTTCCACAAACGAAGAAAAAATATATATCTTTTACAAAGTTTGTGGAAGGGACTGATATCAATTTGCGCTTTATCAACTCGTTTCAGTTCATGGCTTCATCGTTGGAAATCTACGACATCATAGATCGAGTTTTCGAGCAAAATGATGGATTTACTACTGATCAAATCATGCTTTTAAAGAGAAAAGGTGTCTTTCCGTATGTCTACGTTAGCTCTTTGGATAAGCTTGAAGAAATTGAGCTTCTATCAAAGGAGAGTTCTTACAGCAGCTTGTACGAGGCCCACATCAGTGATGAAGATTATGAACATACAAAACAAGTTTGGCAGATATTCAATATTCAAACACTCGGACAGTACTCTGATTTGTATCTTAAGACGGATGTTTTGCTTCTAGCTGAAGTCTTTGAGAATTTTAGAAAAAATTGTCTCGAGGCATATGACTTGGATCCTGCCCACTATTACACTACTCCTGGATTGACATGGGATGCTATGTTAAAGTATACTTAGGTAAAATTTGAACTTTTGACTGATATCGACATGCTTATGTTCATCGAACGAGGCATATGAGGTGGGATCAGTCAGTGCTGCAATCGCTATGGCAAAGCGAATAATCCGTACATGGGTCAAGACTATAGTCCCGGCGAGGATGAAAAATATTTGATGTATTAGGACGTCAATAACTTGTACGGTTGGGCCATGACTGAACCCTTACCACATGGTGGCTTCAGGTGGGTGGATAATCTAGACAGATATAACTTTTTCGATATTCCTGATGACTATCCATTCGGTTACGAACTGGAAGTAGACTTGAAATATCCTCAATCTCTTCACGACAAATATAAGGATATGCCATTTTGTGAGCACAGAGCGCCTTAAGATTCCAAACAGACTAAATTGATGACAACTTTGTACGATAGCGTTAGCAGCGTTACGTGTTTTATCATCGTGCATTGGAGCAGGCATTACTCCATGAATTACGCCTCAAGAAAATTCATCGAGCTCTCCAATTCGATTAAACTCGATGGATATCAAGCTCGTCAGTAAATGGAAAGGAAGCTATGATGCAGAGGCGCTCATTGCCAGACCTAACTTCAGTAGTTGTGCCATCTTTAATAAAATCTTGTGGCTATTTAGCTCTCACGAACAGAGATTTGTATCAGGAAACCCATCTACATCGGGCTCTCTGTACTGAATTTGTCTCGTATACCGCTTCCATTATGACTATATGCTAGAAAACGTAGCAAATGGTGAGGGCAGTCGTATTTTTTTTTTCTTCGATGATAATTTAGCCTCAGCCAATTGTTTGACTTTCGATAGAACTTATGAAAAAATTTTTTAAAGTAATTTAATAGTATTTAAATGAAGTGTTAATAAAGTATCAATATAGTATTAATATAGTTTCAATATAGTTTTAATACAGTATCAATACAGTGTTAATATAGTTTTAATACAGTATCTATCAGTGTTAATATAATATTGATACAGTATCAATACAGTATTGATACAGTATTAATAGTACTTAAACTGAAATTTCTACTATTCTTAACTATGAATTTTTGTTCTTGTTATAGCTAAAATAGACATCTCTAAATTAAACGCTATCGCTAGAGGAGGATTTTTCCCAATGAAAAAGTTGACTGAACTTACAAAAGATAACCTGTATACGGTCACAAAATTAAGACGGGTCAACACTCGATAAAGACTAAAGATTGGGGCAGAAATGGATCAAGAAATCCAAATTTTCTTACCTAAGAAAGTGTTCGAAGTGTTTGAAAAAGACTTAAAGTTTTTAGAGGAAATGCAGAGTGCTGCTAATAAATTAAAACTTTTTATAGTGTACAAAGGTGGCCAAATCCTTGAATTTTCTAATGTTTAGTGCGTACATGTGTGTAAATATATATAATAAGTGTATAGTTATGAGTGTATAAATGGAAAATTGAATATCATTATAATAAATTTAATGTTTAACTTTAAAAAGTGTTTATTTTATTTCATTTTCTTAATATACATTATTAAATACATTTTTCTTAAATTCAAATTAAAAAAAAATTATGATATGTAAATTTGAATTCTTTAATTAATAACTTTTCTATGAATTACACATTTTTGAACAATAGATGAACAATGATAACAACTACAACAGTGTCCACAGGACATAAATGCGACTTCTACTTCATTATCGATGCAAATTTTACATCTATTGGTATTTTCTTCAGCAGAATCATTCTGACAACGTATATCTCTGATGAAGCGACAACGGCCATTCCACTTTTTGTGCTCTAATAATGGATTGTCATCGATTTCCCATCTACATATTTCTGTAGAATATTCAAAGCAACGGACTTTATCTATTTCACCAGTGTAGTAAAATCCTGCTGCAGCTAAATCTTCAGGTTTTAAAAAACTCAAAGGCAAATTTTTAAAACTTTCAAAGCGATTTTGCTGTATTTGATACATGATCACGTTGAATTATTTGTAAGTTTTTATTCTTTATAAATTAATTATCGTATTCCGACAAAATATTTATTGGGCATCTGCTTTATTAATTCAACTATTGTGAGTATTGTCGAAACCAAGCCACTCCACCAATATTTCATTTCCACGTCTTTTAAGAATCTTCTCTACAAGATAGTAATCAGGATATTCGACGCTTTGTAATTCTTGTTCATAAAAATCTCCAGCTATTGGTTGATCTTTGTAATCCTGCAAGAGAAAAATAACTGGTTTTGTTTTTCGAACTTGGTGTACAGTAAATATTTCAGTAGACCAGTTGAGCGCGTATCCTTTTTCGAATACTTGTTTCAACTTGCTTACTCGTACTTTATCATCAACTTTGAACTTTGGTTTCTTTTTTATTGAATTAACATTACGCTTGAATCGTCGAAGAACTTCAGTTTCGTTTTCAGTTGTAACATCTTGCGGTTTCATATCAATAGTCCGATGCTTCTCATCATTGTAATTGTCAATCGAATTGGAGATGATATCTATCCACTTGTAGATTTCATATTGTTGCATGAGATTTTGGAAATTGGTATTATAGAACTCCTTTCCCTTATCTATCTGTAAATTTCTTGGTGTTCGACCTTTATGCAATACAGACTTCATAGCAGCAGCAACATCTACACCAGTTTTTTGTTTCACAGGAACAGTCCATACGTATTTGGAAAAAACGTCTATAACTGTAATCATGTATTTGTATCCTTTGTTCTCTTGAGAATGAGGTTGCATCTCTACTAGATCAGCCATGTCTCGTCCAAACCTCACACATCAAACTTTCGACGAGGATAATTACAACGTGCTGGCTTGTGAAGCTCTTCTACTACTCTTTGAAGCTGTTCCATTGATGATTATCGATTGACTATTTTGCACTAATAGTGACAATGCCTCTTTTATAGTCTCAGTTTCTATCTGGCTTTGTACGAATTTCTTATCTAGCTCGTCTCTATGCACCTTTACAATTTTATCTAGGTTATTGAGATCACTTCTCAAACTAGATATTAAATCTAATAATTTATGAACTTCCAACCGTACGATACGCTGTAAAGTATATAAATTTACAGCTTCATTGAGTTGATTAGGTGATGCGAGATTATAAAGTCTCTTATTCTCCAACTCATACTGACCATCAGATATGATTTTATATCCAACACCTGAAGGTCCTCGACTACCCTCGCTTCGTTTAAGATTACGTCCGAATACATCGACGCTAATTTTGATAATGTATGGTGTAGGTGTCTACACCTTAATATATATAGCCACCTTCACGTAACTCTTAGAGAATTGAATCTATCTTATCTGTATGGCTAGGGTTTCCAGCTTCTCTTTCAGCAATGAATAATCAAAGTCTATCAACGAGTTCGTTTAGATCATCCCAGTATATATAATCCATTCTCGTATCTCTTCTTGCAATTTTATATCGAGGTAATGATCCTCCTCTTTTTTTCAATGAAAACAAAGGGTAATGATACTGTCGAATTTCTTACTTTTGTGCGTACGAATAGACTTATCGCTTCTGTAGCGTCATTTTAGAGCATTAGTAGTTTCAAGAATCTTCTTGTAATTTTGCATATCATTATTGCTTATGTGACCTCTATCGGGATTTTTTGTAATTAACAATTCTAACAATCCTTTAGTTTTTGGATATTTTTTATCTTTGATACGAATGTTATCTTCAAAAAATAGAGGTGAGTCACCAATTAAGTAACTATTACCTTCCTTACGCACTCCATATACTTTATCTAATTGTTTTGATTGTTTCTCATTGAGCATATAAATGTACTTATTATCAAGCAATAAACCATCATCGTCTTTTTTTTCTAATTCTTGCTCACTTGTAGCTGATTCAAATTCCGTATCAACTTATCAAATAGTATCGTTTAATGATGTATCTATAGCATCATCATCATCACCATCAATGCATGAAGAGGAAGGAAAAGAAGACTGCAAGGATTAGGAATGAGTATCATAGTTTTTTATGACTTTTTTTTTTATTTTTTACTATGTCACGTATAAAATTATTATTTTTCTCAGTAGTAGTAACGAGTTTCTGAAGAGGATCAACGATAAGTTTGAATGTCTCGCCAAATGCTCTTTCAATATTCTCTTTTCCAAACTTCAGCAACTTACATTTTCGTTCAACTGCATTGCGTACTTGCACAAGTTGATGTAGAACATTTTTCTTTCGTCGAATGTCAGCCATGTTGACGCTTCAGCGTACAATGATAAATTGTTTTCTTAGGACTATGTGCGCGCTATATTTATAGCGAAACAATCAAAGCCTTTTCTATATCTAACAGAATTGATCGAACTGTCTTTGTCGATCATTAAAAATCTGTATATATCATCAGTCCAACACTTGGAGCACAATTCTTTGAATTGTGCGTAAGTCATATCAGAATTAACATGATCGTCGTATAAGTGTCTCAAATTGACGTCATCTTGTCGAAAAATCACCAACAAATTGACATTGTCTCTGACTAGATGTTCTGGAATGCGAGCATAAGATTGACAAAGATAGAAACAATCAACATCTTTGTGTCTACCTATATAGAAGTAAGCTCTGATATCATCTTGTTTCTCACAGGCTACACCATCAAAAATCATGACGGAATTTGGAAGCGCATCATCAGGGGCTACAACAGATTCATGCTCATTAAAGGAAAAGTATTGTACACCTTCTAAAGACTCTAGGAGGTCCTTCAGAAACTTGTACTTTAATTGATTCAAAGACTTAGAGTATACGTAAAAGTTTTCGAACTTGAGGCCATTAGGATGCGTTATTAATGCTAACAGACTATTGATTTTACCACAATTTGATGGACCGCAAAATACAGCTAAAATACTGTCTCCATGCCTCTTCAATTTATTTTCATGCTCCACGATAGTGTCGAAATTTTCTACCAGTAGCTTAACGGATTGTTCTTTAAAATTCGTCATCACAGCACGTCTGACGTATGACTGCGTAATCAGCTATAAATACAGGACTTATATATCCAATACCTCAGTCTTCATTTAGTCTTCAAAGTGTGATGATCGTATATAGACAACGACGTGGTCGCGGTTTCGTCAACAAGCTTTTTAATAGTCTTCCAATCGAACTTCATATACCCGGCTGCCAATACTGTGTACCCGGTACAAGATTAGATAAACGTTTAGCTAGAGGTGATCCAGAAATCAATCCTCTCGATAGAGCTTGTAAAGAGCACAACATTGCTTATTCAAAGAATCGTGGAAACCTGGAAGAAAAAGCTAATCAAAGAATTTTATCAAAAGACGCTAGCTTTAGAGAAAAAGCAGCTGCATTTGCAATGAAAAACATTATGAAAGTAACGTCTGAATTCGGAATGGGTATGAAGAAGAAGGGTAGGAGGAGGAGGAAGCCTTCTACTACTACTTTCAATATAATAGTAAAGGCTGCATCAAAATCAATTGTTCCTACAAAATGTGCTCGAAAAGCTATTCTGTCAGCTCTAAAAGATGCACGTAATGCTGTTAAAAAAGCAGGTGGTAAAAAAAATGTAAAAATTCCACGTACTTTACCAGTTCCAAAGAAAGTAGGAGGTTTCTTACCATTCCTTATACCAATCTTTGCAGGTTTGAGTGCTGTCGGTGGTATAGCTGGAGGTGCCGCTGGAATCGCTAAGGCGGTAAACGATTCCAAAGCTGCTAAACAACAATAAGAAGAAAATAAGAGACATAATATAAAGATGGAAGAAATAGCTCTTGGTAAAGGTCTTTACTTTAAACCATATAAAACAGGTCTTGGTCTTCGTATAAAACCAAAGAATTCTTAAAAAAAAAAAAAAAGATCCTTAAAGTAAAATTACCTCAAAGAGTACTCACCGATGCTGATCTTATCAAGTAGGCAAAAATCCTAAAGATCTCAAATTTTCGAGGAGTATTCATGAGGGATGCTATGCCTATTAGCGGACCGCGTTACAGGGAATCAACTATTGTTAATCTTAATGATGCGGATGGGCCTGGAACGCACTGGGTAGCATATCGCAAACGTGGAAACGATGTTGTGTATTTCGATAGCTTCGGTGACCTTCAACCTCCCTTGGATTTAGTGACATATTTGTGAGTAGATAATATCAAGTACAATCCTGAGAAATATCAAGATTTTGATACTTTTAATTATGGTCATCTTTGTCTAAGATTTTTTAGCAATACTCTTGATTTATAAAAAAAAGAATGATGAGTATTTGTTCATTATGCGTTAAACAATCATGGCAGGTTCATTGACTTTGAGTCTTTCGGATACATCATCTGTACTGGAAGAACAGTATTTTCCACCAGTTAAACTCTCACCAGACAAGAATTATGTTCTCGGATTAGTTGCTTCCATGACATTCGATTCTATACCTAATATCGACAAGGGTAGTAATCTATTCCACGTTGGACAGGAAAAAATTGTTTTACCGACTAGTAGTTATGAAATTGAGGATATAGAGAACTATCTCAGTGAAACATTGACGGCAAAAAGTATATCAATCAGTATTAAACGAAACAATAATAAACTTCGCAGTGAAATAAAATGCAATCATTTGATTGATTTTTGATCAGAACATTCGATAGGACCTTTATTAGGCTTTGCAAAACTTGGTCTTCCTACTGACATTACGAATCATTCAGATTTACCTATAGCTATCCTGAAGGTCAACACTCTTCGAGTCAAGTGCAATATCGTAACTGGTGCCTATATAAACGGTCGACAAGTGCATATGATACATGAATTCTTTCCTGCAGTCCCACCAGGATATGAGATCATCGAATTGCCATCACAAGTCATTTACGTTCCCGTCATCGTCAAGAGCATAAATCATTTACAAGTGCGTATACTCGATCAAGACGGGAATTTAATTAACTTTCGTGGAGAAATTATTACAGTTAGATTACATATTAAATCAGTATAAAAAAAATGGGAGTGGTTTATAAGAATAAAAATAACAAAGGGTATATAAGTAAATCAAGATGGCAGCCAAACATCAGTCGTTATCGACAAGTCAAAGTATTAACACGGCAGAACATTAAGTTTTTGAAAAGCCAAGGCTTAAAAATAAGAGCTCCTGGTGGAAAATTACGTGCTTAATTTGTTGCTGTTTTCAAAGGAATGGAGGAAATTCTAAACATAAGGACAGGGGTAACATTGGATGAGTCAATAACTCACTGTTAGGTGCACGCATGTCAGCCTTATGCTTCGTCAAATTTCAATAATAGTAATGAAATTCGCATATCGATTCAACATCAAGATTTAAATCTTTTGCCTTCGCAAAGTTCTCTGCACATAATAGGTAATTTAACCTAACGAGATGGTACTGCTCTAGCAAGAACTAACTTAGTTAATAACGGCATCTGACATCTATTTGAGGAAGTTCGCTATGAAATTAATGCTATAGAGATCGATCGCTGCAAGGATATCGGATTGACCACCGTTATGAAAGGTTGGGTATCACTCAACCCTAGTCAAAGTTTGATTATAGAAAATGCTGGTTGGACTGAAATAGCGGCAATTAAAAAGATTACTAATAACAATAGTTATTTTGATATTTTCATATCTCTCAGTATGATTTTAGGCTTTGCCAAAGATTATCGCAAAATCATAGTCAATGCTAAACGTGACCTTACTCTCACGAGATCCAGGAACGATATTAACGCAGTAATACAAACACCGAATGCTACTAATGTTTACGAAAATTCCAAAATCGATCTTTTAAGGATTGAGTGGCTTATGCCTCACATACAGTTATCCAATGAATGTAAAATTCGCATGCTTCGAAAAATTAAGAAAAATAAACCTATTTCAATGAGTTTTCGTTTCTGGGAATGATACGAATATCCATTATCACCTACATCAACGAGACATGTATGGACTGTCAAAACATCTTATTAGCTGGAGAAGCCTTGTTTTATCATTCTTGGTTTCTAGACAAATCGAAAAAGACAAAAAACTGCTAAAGCTAGTCAGTTTGATCACTACAATTTGAGCAATGTAAAACTATTTTTTAATTCTCAATACTATCCTTACGGAAATATGAATCTTGATATTGTCAATAATCAGTGTGCAATATTATACGATATGCACGCTAATTTCCAAAATGTATAATATAGAAAGGAGTCTGAGCCAATACTAAGAAAATCAGATTATATCGATTACATGCCACTGATAGTCATCGATCGTTTAAAACAAAATGATTCTCGAAAGAGTGCTCCAGTTGATGTTCGTCTTGAATTCGAGATCAAACAATATTTTCCAGCTGGAACTTAAGCTTACAGTCTAATCTTACATGATAGAATTATAGAATACAACGCCATAAGTGGTGATGTCAGAAAATTAGTTCAAAGGAGTGGGAATAGTCTGCAAAGGAGTGAGGGGTTAAAAGGATATAAGAAAGCAAGAGCGAGCTGAGATCTCATTCTTTAACAAGATGGAATACGTAGTGGACTTACAAGGTTTTAAAAAGCCAGGTAAAGAGTTTGTTTTAAAAGAGTTGGCTGCTGTTTCTCTCGTTGAGTCGGTTGAACCAACGGTGCATCTTTTCAAACCACCTTTTCCTTGGAAAAAGTTAACTGCGAAATACAAGCATGAAAATCTCTGGCTCGAGCTTCGCTATCATGGGCCATCTTGGAATCCTGGAGATCACGACTATACTGAAATAAAAAAATTTCTTCGACAAACTCTACAGAACGCTACACAATTTTTTGTGATTAGTAAAGTGAAAAAAGAGTGGTTAGAGAAGTTCGATTTTAAAGTTGTGGATATTAGTGAGCTGGGTATTCCCCATTTTGACCAACGGCTGATTAAAACAGTCTCTTGTTCACATCATAATTGCATGTATAAAAATACATATTCTTGGCGTAGACTTTCGGACAAGTACAAAGAAGAAAATACATGGTTAACATATTACTACCACGGATTATCATGGAGCTCTAGTACCATTCCCTATACTGACGTAGGCAACATTCTAAGGCAAGCCCTACATGATGCAACCAAAATTTTTGTCGTGGGCAGCATAAGAAAAAAGTGGCTAGAACGCTTCAAGTTTAAAGTTTATGACGTCACAGAAATGGGTTTTCCACCAGCTGATAAAATAAAGCTTGTGATTGTTAGCCCTAATCACAATGATACATACAAAGCTCGTTGTGCTCTGCACAATATCCGACTTATAAAGAGATACTTTACTAAAAACAACTAAATTGATTTATGCTACGATAGGAAGTACAAAGGAGAGATGATGCTTAATGGATGTATCTCATAGGTGGAGGGCAATGATTGGGGCTCCCATCACTTCTAATAAAAAACAAACACATCGTGATTCACATTTGTTTCATCTTTAGATAGACTCCATGTCATACCACTCAAAATTGTTTAGAGCACACTCCTTTTCTTCCACCTAATAAACAGGTGAAGGATGTGAAAACAACATGGGAAAAGTACTATGGAAAATATAAATCACAAATGCTATCTAAAGATATAAAATATAAAAAGCTATAAAGTTTTTAACTAAGTAGATAAGAATGGGAACAGTGCTTGGAAGTCCTGCGACTGACTCCGGGACTTCCCCGAAAAATACAACGGCGATCCCAGCTCATTGAGCTACAATCGGTTCCCCCACCATGAAACTCTATAACAGGTCTAGCTCAGGTGATACAGAATTGATTCTCCCCCCCCCTCAAAAAACCCTAAGCCAGTTCTGTATCAATGATACAGAAACGACTGCCGCTTCTAAATCAAGTCAGTCGAGTAATCGTCAAATATAGATACTTTCTATCTAATTAATCTAAGAGCTATGATTAAAGAAAGTTTTAAAAGCAATTAAATAATCGTCAAATAATTTTTTTAACAATATAAAAATCAGAAAATCCAAACAAATAAAATTTTTTAATGTTTAAATTTCTTCTTATTGTCCCTGTTTTTATTGCACAAATTAAAATTATTATTATTCGTATTTTTTAACTGCGACATCATAGTATACTTTTAAATAAGTGATTTTACAATTATTTTTTTTTTATTAACAAGTTGTTTATTCTGGAAATGTTTCACGTGTTAAATTACACAAATGAAATTGTTCTACTCGCTATCATCTATTTTTTAAAATTTATTTTCAATATTCTGCAATATTTTAAATCTTTATAAATATTTACAAAACTACTTGCGTGGATTAATGTTTTATGATGCTTTTATAAGCTAAAAAGTTTGAACATAACATCCCTATTCTCTACATTTATTGTTTTATAAACTATTCTATAGAATACATTTATTTAAAAAATGAAATTTAGAAGTGTATCTTATAAAATCAGAAAACTAATTATCATTGTTATAATTTTCTTATTATCATATTTAAAAGCTTTAATAACAAATCTTTTACAAAATAAATTTCCATTAATTTATAAATTGGAAAATTAATTAAATTTTCATTTTAAATATTTAAATTAGTAAATAGTATACAATAAAAATTGAGTATTTGCTTATAAGCATGACATATTTAATCAGTAGCATATGCTCCCTAAGATAAGGTAAGAACTTTCGCAAATATTTGTATAAATTTGAAAGCATGTTGTAATAAATAGTGTTTTTCGGTACGAATACGAAAAAGTGATTTGAACCTCATGTTGACATTTGCTCCCAAGCAAAATGAGTGTGAGAAGTTCACACGAGGTTAAAATTATTTTGTCTTTCGAATAACGAAGTAAATTTTTTTGTACGACATTCAAAATGTTGTTTTCAGATACGCATTTTTATACGTGCGTGCGCAAAAACAAACTTTGCGCACGGAGAGTGGAAAAATTTATTTCGTCAAAATATAAGTGTTAAATTGTATAGTACTTGTACTTTACATATATCTAATTATTATTACTAGTTTAAATTTCAATAATTTTATACATACATTAAGCAATTCACCAATAAAATATTAATCCACGGGCCTGGCAAATAATTTTGTAAATATTTATAAAGATTTAAAATATTGCCGAATATTTGAAAATAAATTTAATTTTAAAGAATTGCAAAATCTCTTATTTAAAAGTATACTATGATGCCGCAGTTAAAAAATACAAATAATAATAATTTTAATTTGTGCAATAAAAATAGGAACAATTCAGAGGACGCTGGATCACACTATCCTTTTCTAATTGAAAAATGTAAGTTGTTGAAAAAACTAGTGATTTTTTATATAAATTAAGAGTTGTCCGCAATTTTTAGAGTAAAAACCAATATTTTTTTTATGAGGACAAATTAATTTTGTTTTCAAGAGAAGTTTGACATACTTACAAAATTATTAGTTAGGCTAGAGAATATGATGTTTGAGAATGTCAAACTTTTCTTCAAAACAAAGCCACAAAATTAATTTGTCCTCATCAGAGTAAATATTGCTTTTTACTATACAAGTTGCGGACAACTCTTAATTTAGATCAATAATCACTAGTTTTTCCAAAAACCTACAATTTTCAATTAGAAAAGGATAGAGAGATCTAACATCCTCTTAAGAGGATATCGTAGTTATCCCCTCCTGATAATATTTTTATTGAAAGTTCATGAGTAAACGGTGCGTCAAATCATATTCTTTCACTACAGAAAGAAAATTTATAAGATTAATTCTGAGTGCGGACAATTCAAGAAATTTATTAAAATATTACACATGAAAAGTTATGAGCAAACTTTCAATGTATAGTATTTTGAGGTTAGGTTTATCGAGCTTGATATCTAATTTTAATTCAAAGTTCTTGAAAAAATAACAAGTCTGAGTGATTTTTTTTTTTAACAAAAATGATTGAATTAATGTAGCTTTAGTGCGGACAAGTCATTAGATTTGGCTAAATAGTCAATTTAAAGAGATATCAATCAGATAAAAAGCAAAAATTGACTCAAACAACTACGACATCCCTTTAAAGAAGAAATTTAAACATTAAACAATTTTATTTATTTGGATTTTCTGATTTTTATATTGTTAAAAAAATTACTTGAGGATTATTTAATTGATTTTAAAACTTTCTTTAATCATAGCTCTTAGATTAATTAGATAGAAAGTATCTATATTTGACGATTACCGACTGATTTCAATACTTTCAAGAGTTAAAATTAAAAAAAAAAACATAAGGTGTAGTATTTAAAATATTTTAAATAGCACATACTATTTAAGATGTAACTTGTCTAAAATATACTTTTTCTAAAAGTTAATTCATTTAATCAGTTTAATAACCGACGGATAAAGTGATAAAATAGTATTTATCAGTTTGAAGACGATAAGTAAAATAAATATAATAATAAGACTTCAAAAATTGTATTATTTTTTGGCACCTCATCTTTTCTAACATATAACTTTATAATAAATCTCATTTGAAAAATTTATTTCAGGTTATGTCAAAAAAAATGTTGATAATGACTTCAATTTTTATAAATTCGTGAGTTACAACTCTGCATTATTTTTCAAGATGCCAAATTATCGGAAACATTCATCTAAAGTAAAATGTCCATTACGTGGACAAAGCCAATAATGTGTCTTATACTCGGACACTATTAGATAATATTGATTATCTATCTTATTTCAATGTTAATTAAAATAGTAAAAATAATTCTATATTTTTCAAGCTCTTATCTAACCAGTAGGATAATGCATTTGTATTTCAATATGATTGCACAATCTAAAATAAATCATAAAAAGTACTAGTCATAAACTGTGCATAAGTCGAACGCGAAATCGCCATTTTTTTAATTTTTGAAATTTTAGTTTCATCTTTGAAAGTCTATTATTGATATTATTTGAGACTCTAATATAAAAAAATATCTCTACTTATTTTTAATAACTGCACAAACAAAATCAAGTTTTGTTCGACAGTTTCGATTAAATAGATTTTTTTAAATCAAATGTCTGGTTTCAGGAAAAGTATCAGGTTCGTTCTTGACATGTGCTCATGTATATCCCTAGAACTGGGATGCGCGTTTATTTTACATAAATTTTAATATTAAAATGAGTAAATAATTTAGAATTGCAAGTAGGTAAGCAATGGGGATTCTGGCTCCCCCCACCACCACTCCCTCGACTCACCTGTGCGACTAGCGGACAGGTGCAAATCGTAACTCAGCACTTATGACGTCACAACCCGCAGCCCACCCGCCACCCACCACCCACAGCTGACGTCACCACCCACAGGTGCGAATTATGACGTCATCACCCACCTGTGCAGATGCGCGAGCAGCAGCCGACTCCCCGATCCCCGATCCCCGATCCTAGAGTTAAAGCTGAGAGAGAGAAAAGTCGAGTCACGGAAGCTTCTCGAACCGCGAAGACATCGGGCAATCCCTGATCTCATATAAAGGATCAGGTTGCATTGACAATTGATAAATAACTTGGTCGTGAGAGACCTTGATAAAATAACCACGCAATTTCTTATGCGCATCGGGGAATCCCTGATCTGAAATAAAGGATCAGGTAACGTTGTTTTTTAAAATTAAGTTAGAACTTAATCATGAGAGACCTTGATAAAATAACCACGCAATTGCTTATGAGCATCGGGGAATCCCTGATCTGAAATAAAGGATCAGGTAGCGTTGTTTTTTTTAAATTAAGTTAGAATATACGAGAAATCTTTGTCTCGTGTATTCTAATTGCATACATATATAGATATGTGCATCGGGGAATCTCTGATTGGAAATGAAAGAAAGAGAGATAGCATGATCTAAGAGAGACAGTAAGAAAGAAAAAAAAGAAAGAAAGAAATAGAAAGAAATAGAATGAAGTAGAAAGAGAGAAAGAAATAAAAAAGAAAGAAAGAAATAAAGAAATAAAGAAAGTAAGAAAAGAGATAAGCTGAGTCACGTAATTGCGCGTAAGTTTTTCAAGCCTTAAGAAATTGCGTTTCGGAAATAATTCATCTTAGATCAGGTTACATCTTTGATATGAACGAATAAATAATTAAATCATAAGAGATGTTGGCTAAAATAATAACTACTATGCAACACTATAATTATAAAAGAATGTTTAACGCGTTTTATGTTTTTTGCGTTTTACGTTTTTATATTTTGTATGTTCAACGCGTGAAATTGCGCGTTGGAAATTCTTAATTTTAAGAGGAAATATTAGGTTACATCTTTACTGTAAACATCTTCAAATATACCGAAATTTCTTTTCGGTGTATTCAATTGTCATATATTTAAGAATGTTTCTTGAATCAAAGTTCGAGATAAAATATTATTTATATTGTTTGTATAAACATCAAAATACATATGAACATATGTATTTAGGGCACCTATATAAGCTCACTAAAACTATAAGAGACATCAGTTGTAATTAGTTCATATCACCATAAGGATTAAAAAATCAAGATAAATCATCCACAAGGTAAGGAATTATTTTTAAAATTATTGTTTTTTAAAATTTTTAATTTACAAAAATTTTGTAAAAAATTATCATACTTTATAATAAAATTTACTAGAAATATTATAAAAATTGATATATATATATATATATATATATATATATATATATATATATATATATGCGCGCATATGAGTACGTAGTTTATGCGAAAGAGAAAGATAGACTCAAAAAGTAAGCAAGACCCATGTAAAAAAGTTAAATATTTTAGTGACAATAACTCGTGATCGTCGATGTAGAGTCTTTCTCTTTCGCATAAACTACGTACTCATATGCGCGCATAGCCATATAATTTTATTAAGTAATAAAAATTAATTTAACAAATTTATATATATATATCAACATATTCATTATTATTATTCATATGTAAAACAGGAAAAATATTAAAATAGTTAATATTAATTTATTTGTAATAAATACTTTAAATTTTTAAAAATTTATAACTTTAAATTTTTAAAAAAATTTAAAACTGCAATGAATACTTTAAATTATTTTAAAATTTATAACTTTAAATTATATATATATATATATATATATATATATATATATATATATAAGATATATTTGTATATAAGATATATATATATATATATATATATATATATATATATATATATATATAGCACAAATAAAAAATAAAAGAATTTTATAGAAGATATAACATACGTATATATGCGCGCATATGAGTACGTAGTTTATGCGAAAGAGAAAGACAGACTCAAAAAGTAAGCAAGACCCATGTAAAAAAAGTTAAATATTTTAGTGACAATAACGTATGTTATATCTTCTATAAAATTCTTTTATTTTTTATTTGTGCTATATATAAATTTAAAGTTATAAATTTTAAAATAATTTAAAGTATTCATTGCAATTTTAAATTTTTTAAAAAATTTAAAGTTATAAATTTTTAAAAATTTAAAGTATTTATTACAAATAAATTAATATTAACTATTTTAATATTTTTTCTGTTTTACATATGAATAATAATAATGAATATGTTGATATATATATATATATATATATATATATGTATATATATAAATTTGTTAAATTAATTTTTATTACTTAATAAAATTATATGGCTATGCGCGCATATGAGTACGTAGTTTATGCGAAAGAGAAAGACACTCAAAAAGTAAGCAAGACCCATGTAAAAAAGTTAAACATTTTAGTGACAATAACTCGTGATCGTCGATGTAGAGTCTTTCTCTTTCGCATAAACTACTTACTCATATACGCATATATATATCTACGTATGTTATATCTTCTATAAAATTATTTTATTTTATATTTGTGTTATATATATATATATATATATATATATATATATATATATCTTATATACATATATCTTATATATATATATAAATTTAAAGTTATAAATTTTAAAATAATTTAAAGTATTTATTGCAGTTTTAAATTTTTTAAAAAATTAAAAGTTATAAATTTTTAAAAATTTAAAGTATTTATTGCAAATAAATTATTATTAACTATTTTAATATTTTTTCTGTTTATAGATGAGTGATAATGAATATGTTGATGTGCTTCCACACCTAAGGGTCCCCAGGGAGTGGACCGAATGCAAGGGATTCATTAATCATATGTGCTTACTGATTCAAGCCATCGAGCTGCAGCGTCAGTTGAACACAGAAGTAGAGGTCCTAATCGATGGCATTAGGGCTAAGTTGGTGAAAATCGACCATATCAACTGGTTTCAAAAAACAAATTAATGATTTTTTACATAAAATATTTTTTTCTCTGTGTATCTATACAGCTATTATGCATTTTATATTTTTTATTATACCTTTTGTATTTTTATTATATACCAATTACGTAACTATTATACTTTTTTGTATTTTTATATTTTTATAATTTAAAACTGAAAAATAAAATTGAAAAAAAAAAATGTATAAAAATGTTGAAAATAAATTTTATGTTATTTTATTTATATACCCTTTCACCTAATTATTTTTAAATTATTTTCTATCATTCGTGTGGGTGAGAATGAGAGTAACATAAGTCACTCTTTAATCCACATACACATAATTCTATTATTTATATAATTCATTTATATATTATATATAATTTATATATAAAATCCTTTATATATATATATATATAAATCTAATTCTATTATAATATATTTATAAATTATTATAAATAATTTATAATATATTTATAAATTTAATATATAAGATCTTAATATTTTTAAAACTATTGATCCTAAAAATTTTTAATTTTCACGTTTACATATTTTATCATTCCCTTCTATTTATTAATAGAGTGAAAGTATAATTTTGAACAAGAAAATTTTTTCAAAATCGTTGAAATTTAATTTTATTGCATATATGGATAGATCTACACGTGTATTTATATTAATAACTTAATGGTATAAAGGTATTGAAATAAAATAAAAATATACATTACAATTTTTTCATTTATTTGCATTTTTTTTCAACAATAAATACAATGTATACTTAATATATAATAGAAAAATATTATTGTATGAATTCAATATTTTGATTTTTGATTAATAACAATAATTTTCGTTTATTCACTTTATCCATAACATCATTTAAAAAATCTTCATTTTCAAGTATTGCCCTTGATACTCGATTGGGCATGAAGATTTGGAAATCATCTTCTAGAACAGCAACCATTTTTTCACCATATCTCGTGTTAACTTTTTTTAACTGAGTAATCAAATAAGTGGTATTATCTTCTATGTCAGATATTTTTTTTGTTGATAAGAATTCATTTTGTGAAATTTTATTTAACTTTGCAAAATCCATCTGGAACGTAATAATAAAAAGTTATTCTAAATTCATATTTATTTTTTAATCATTAAAATAAATTATTTCTTAATACATACCTTTACTTTTACAATATATTATTATAATAATTTATTTATGAATCTACTGTGAGTGACTCTTACAATAAGAGATCTTTCTTCTAAGATTTCTTTTAATAGACTGATTTCAATCAATCAAATCTCTTGCTTTTATAGTGAAAGTAATGCGTTGACAAACGTATTGAAAGTTCAAAAGATATACCGCTAATATGTTCTAGAATAATCATACGGTTCTTAAATCATGAGATCTTTCTAGAAATTTCATTAAAAAACCTTGTGTAAAATCATGGTGTGATTTATTATTCATGTAAATGTCGGCTTAAACAAAAGCATATCAGGTTACATTCATAGATTTCTACTTCTAAAAAATATGCAGCGATTCATGAGACTATTCTTTTACTTGGAATGTGAACAACTTATGGTGGAGGTATCAGGTTACATTCAGTGTAAAAGATATGAAGCTAATACATTCTAGAATAATCATACGATTCTTGAATTTTGAGATCTTTTCAGAAATTCTATTTAAAAAACCCTGTGTAAAATAATTGTATATATTATTCATATACATGTCAGCTTTAACAAAAGCATATCAGGTTACATTTGTCGATTATTTATCATATACATGTCGGTTTAAACAAAAAGCATATCAGATTACATTCATCAATTTATTATTCCAAGAAAAATATATAGCGATTCATGAGACTATTCTTTTATTTGGAATGTAAACAACTTATGGTGGAGGTATCAGGTTACATTCAGTATAAAAGATATGAAACTAATACTTTCTAGAATAATCATACGATTCTTGATTCATAAGACTTTTCTAGAAATTCTATTTAAAAACTTTGTGTAAAATAATTGCGTGATTTATTATTCATATACATCTCGGTTTAAACAAAAGCATATCAAGTTACATTCGTTGATTTATGATTTCAAAAATAAGAAGCGATTCGTGAGACCTTTCTTTTATTTGAAATGTAAACAGTTACATACGTTGATTTATACTTTCCAGAAAATTGCGTGTACTGATTCATGATAGATCTTTCTAAAATTTTTTCAAATGATAGCTGCATTGATCAATACTCATTCAGACTTGAAACAGTGGTATTAGAGAAACATAAATTATCATCATGTCTGCATACGATTGTAAAAGACTTGTAGATACTATGCTGCAAGCGTATACTCTTGTAGTAAAAAAACGTAATAATCGTGATGAAATTCTTACCTGGATTGATTTAAATAATAAAAATTTAAGACTATTAAGATCCTTTTTACACCAATATGGTGCAAGTGTTCACGAAAAACAAAAGTTTATAGCAACTATTGCCTAACTCAAAGGTGTTCAAAATAAATTAAAGTATTTGTTGAAACGTGGTGAAGGTGTAGTGCAAAGACGCGAGAGACGAAATGATAGAGTGAAATGGGAGGAACTAGAAGCTGCATTTAACGAACGTATTAGATCGGGAGTGATAATCAATTTGAAAAATATAGACATTTTTCAATTTATGAACGATTCACTCTATTTATTTACAGCACGTGTAAGAAATATGTTGAGGAGACAAAATGCTGTAAAAGTGTACGTCGTGTTAGCAGCAGAATATATTTTAACCAAACCGACTGAAGTAATAAGTGAAACCAAGTATTTCAACACAAAGGCTGAACCAATTTTCCAAACAACAAATTTAAGAGAATGGTTTATGGAAAATGTACGTAAGCCTATACAAGTCGATATGGAAGAATTCCAAGAAAAAGATTCAGGCTGGACATTACGTTCAATAATTAATATGTGTATCCATATAAACAAGTATAACCCAATGAGAGGTAGTTTGTTCATTGAACTACCTAGTGCTATTAAAAACAAACATGCTTGTGTTAATGTTGAGAATTTTGACGATGAATGCTTCAAATGGGCCGTTCTCTCAGCACTACATCCAGCTCAAAAAAATTCAAACAGAGTAGCCACATATGAACAGTACAAAAATGAATTAGATTTCGAAGGTATATCATTTCCAGTGAAACCAAAACGTATTTCAAGATTCGAAAAGAAGAATAATATTTCAATAAATTTGTTTATTTTGAAAAAACGCTCAGGAAAATTTCATATTGCTCCATTACGCATAACCAAGAACAAAATGAATACGCATATTAATTTACTTCTCGTGCAAAACTTTTATATTGATGATGATGAAGATGTGGAAAATAATGATGAAGATGTTAACAACAATTTCCACTATGTTTAGATTAAAAATTTATCAAGACTTGTATCCATGCAAGTATCAAGACATAAAACTCAAAGCTATTTGTGTAACAGGTGTCTACATTACTTTTATACCGAGGCTAAACTGAATGCTCATGAACAAGACTGCTCTCAGATGAACAAGTGTAGAGTTGATTTACCAGGTCTGAAAGAAAATATTTTACAATTTAAAAATTTTCATTATAAATTAAGGGCACCATTTATTATTTATGCCGATTTTGAATCACTCCTCGAAAGTATGGAATATAAAAGAATTTATCAGCAACATAAAGCTTTTAGTATTGGATACTACTTTAAATGTAGCTACGATGATACACTCTCGTTTTACCGTAGCTACAGAGGTTCTCAACCTGCAGCATGGTTCGCAAAAGAATTAGAAATACTTGCAGAGAACATTGAGACTGTTTACTGGTGTCCTATACCCATGGATGAATTAACCTACGAGCAAGAACTTGAATTCCAAAATGCAACTACATGTCATATATGTGAAAAGTCCTTGGCAGTTGACAGAGTTCGCGATCATTGTCATTTAACTGGTAAATATCGAGGTCCAGCTTACGAGAAGTGTAACTTGAATTATCAGGATTTACGTTGTGTTCCAGTCGTTTTTCACAATCTTACTGGTTATGATTCACATTTCCTCAGAAGAGATGTTGCTCAAAATTTTTCAGGTCATGTAAATCTTTTACCACTGAATAAAGAGCGCTTCATATCCTTTACAAAATACATTGATAGCAGTGAAATTAACTTTAAATTTATTGACTCTTTCCGTTTCATGCCATCGTCTCTGGATAAATTGTCATCTTATTTGGAGCAGTATAATATGTTACCATCTCAGTTTATTAGTGATGTGAAATATGGACCATTGACCGAAGAGAAATTCGATTTACTCAAGAGAAAAGGTGTCTTCCCATATGATTATCTGGACTCTGAGGATAAGTTGACAATTTCTGAATTACCGACCAAAGATCAATTTTACAGCATTTTAAATAATAGTGAGATATCGGATGAAGATTATGAACATGCTAAAAGTGTCTGGAATAAATTCAATATTTCAAATTTAGGCGATTATTCAGATCTCTACTTAAAAACCGATGTGCTACTATTAGCAGAAGTTTTTGCAAATTTTCGAAGTAGCTCTATCACCACTTATGGCTTAGATCCAGCACATTATTATACACTTCCTGGCTACACCTGGGATGCCATGCTCAAGTATACCAACATTAAATTGGAATTACTAACCGACATCGACATGATAATGTTCATTGAACGCGGTATTAGAGGTGGTATCAGTCAGTGCTGCAATCGTTATTCAAAAGCCAATAACAAATACATGGGCGATGCATATAATCCAGAAGAAGAATCAAAATACCTAATTTATTTTGATGTAAACAATCTTTATGGTTGGGCAATGATGCAATACCTTCCATCTGGAGGCTTCAAGTGGATTGAAGGTGATTTTAATGAAATGAACTTTTTTGTGCCCGATGACTCACCTATCGGATACATCTTGGAAGTGGATTTGGATTATCCTCACCGTATTCATGATCATCATAAAGACTTACCATTATGTCCAGTACATGAGAAACCGAAAGGTTCAATATACGAAAAGCTCATGACAACACTTCGCCCAAAGGAAAGATATGTAATACATTATAGAAATTTAAAACAAGCCTTAGACAATGGATTACAGTTGAAAAAAATTCACAGAGTATTACAGTTTAATCAATCACCATGGCTAAAAAAGTACATAGATTTAAATAGTGATAAGTGAAAAGCAGCTAAGAATGAATTTGAAAAAAATCTATTTAAGCTCATGAATAACGCAGTATTTGGTAAAACTATGGAGAATGTTAGAAATAGAGTTGATGTCAGACTGGTAACCAAATGGGATAGACGCTATGGTGCTGAAGCTCTCATCGCTCAACCAAATTTTCATAGCCAAACTATTCTGGATAAAAATCTTGTTGCTGTACAACTGGGGAAAACTGAAGTTTACATAAATAAACCTATATATATTGGACTTTGTATTCTTGACTTATCCAAGACATTAGTATATGATTTTCACTACAGTTATATGAAAAAAGAATTTGATGATCTATGTAAATTGCTTTATACAGATACGGATAGTTTGATATATGAAGTTCGTGATAAAGATATTTATGAAATTATGAAACGTGATATTCAAAACTTTGACACGTCTGACTATCCGGCTAATAATGTTTTTAATATACCCCAAGTGAACAAAAAGGTCGTTGGATTAATGAAAGATGAGTGTAATGGGCACATAATGACTGAATTTGTTGGACTACGCAGTAAAATGTACAGTATACGAATAGAGGGTGAAGACAAAGTTAAAAAAGCTAAAGGTATAAGAAGCTCGGTGATTGAGAAAACAATTACATTCGATGATTATTTAGAGTGTCTACGAAAGAATACAACAAAATACAGAACACAACGTACTATTCGCTCTCACAAGCATAAAGTGTATAGCGAATATGAGACGAAATTAACATTAAGCCCAGATGATGATAAGAGATTCATAGAAGATGGCAAGACTGATACCTTACCTTGGGGTCATTATACAATAAAGTCAATTCTAGAATAAATTAATTTTAATATATTAAAAAAATAATTGTTTAAATTATATTGTAAAATTTAAGGAATAAATAAAAAACACTTTTAATATATGTTATATGTGTACATTTATTTCTCAATGCTACAAATTTGATTTATTTATCCAACTATTGTGTGAATTATCAAACCCTAACCATTTTACATAAATCTGATTTCCTCGTTTTTTCAAAACTTTTTCCACTAGATAGATATCAGGATATTTAGCCTTAAGAGGCGGTCGGAACCAAATCGGTGACTTAGTTCGGTGCTTGTAATAAATGTTTATAATAATTTATTCATTTATTAATATGGTAAAAGTATAGTCATTTCCTCTAGTCACGTATATAAAGAATAATTTAAAATAGTTAAAGCCACAAAAATATACAAAATATTGTTATAAAGCGAAAAATGCCACCTAACAATCGACACGACAGTTTTTTGCATGCGGTATATGTCAAGTCAGTTTGATATTTGTAATAAATGCTTATAATAATTAAATTACTTATTCATATGGTAAAAATATAGTCATTTCCTCTAGTCATGTATATAAAGAATAATTTGAAATAGTTTAAGCCATAAAAATATACAAAATATTATCGTAAAGCAAAAAATGCTGACTTGATATATACCACAAGTCACCGGTTTGGTTCCGACCGCCTCTTAAGTAACTCTTGTTCGTAGAAACCGCCTGCTATAGGCTGATCTTTATAATCTTTCAGTTTATATGTTATAGGATTGGTAAGTATTACTTGACTTATGGTAAATATTTCCGTTGACCAATTAGGTGTATAGCCCTTTTCAAATACTTGCTTGATCTTGCTCACTCGTACTTTATCACCAACTTGGAACTTTGGTCTTTGAGGAATATGGTATTTGTACTTAAATGTTTTGAGAACTTTAGCTTCATTTGCATGTGTAATATCCTTAGGTCGCATTCTAATTGTACGATGTACACTATTATTGTATGTTGTAAGTAATTTCGGTAAAATATCAAGCCACTTGTAATTGCCACGTAGACTAAATTGTATCCACATTTTATTCTTCAGTGTACGATTAAAACGTTCACAGATGGATGCTTTCAGATTACTATATGTAGAATACAAATTAATACCATGATGCTTCATGAGATTCTCAAATGAAGAGTTGTAAAATTCTTTGCCCCGATCGGTATGCAGATTTTTTGGTATGCGACCTTCATGGAACACAGATTTCATTGCTGCAGTAACATCTTCACCAGTTTTACGTTTTATTGGTACAGCCCATGCATACTTTGAGAATATATCAATGACAGTGAGCACGTACTTATAACCACTATTCTCTCGAGCATAAGGTTGCATATCAACCAGATCGGCTTGCCAGGTTTCATCTAAACCGCGCATTATAAATTTACGACGTGGATAATTACGTCTAGCAGGCTTATGCAGCTCTTCTACGAGTCTTTCGTGCTCCATGGCTGTAGACTTAATGATTCTTATATTCCCGCAATTTCTGTTTTATATCCCGAATATCTGGCAGGATTTTAGCATCTTGAAGTGATTGGGCAAGATAAATAATTAACTCATGTAATTCATGAATGTTTGTATCAACTTTTTTAAATTTCTCTTCGTATTCATCAATAAATTCTTGAATATTTACATCGAAATTTTTTCTAATTTTCTCGTCATATTCGTCCCTTGACTTTTTTATTTCTAATTCTAATGCATCGAGGTTTTCTCTCAAGTCTCCAGTGACTACGTATATGCTTCGAACTTCAGACGCAACCATACTTTGTAAAGTTTGTAAATTAACTGCATCATTCGATTGCTGAGGTGTGGCAACATTGCATAACCTCTTATTTTGTACATCATACTGTCCATCTTCAGTAATTTTATACCCAACACCTGGAGGTCCCTGTTGACCACCAGCCTGCTGTAATTGTCGTCCGAACACGTCAACATTCATCTTGCGACTGACTCGAGAAACAGCAGTGCTTTTCAATATATAATATTGGCCTCACGGAGTTCTTCGATTATCAAGTGAATCTCATTAATATGACTTGGATTTCCAGCTTCTGTCTCTGCCACCAATAGCCGTAAGCGATCAACCAGTTCATTGGGGTCATCCCAGTACACGTAGTCCATTTGTGTACCTTTACGAGTAATTTTGTAGCGTGGTAAGAGACCCCTTTCACTAAACGATTTCCTCTTTCGAGCTGGAGATTTATCAAAAAATGGAGCAATATAATTTTTTAATTTGTTACTATTTAGTTTACGAAGTGATCCATCAGCTTGATAATTCTTTCTATATGCATTCGTTATTTCAACAATTTTTCGATAATTTCTCAAATCATCTTCGGTAATAAGTTTTTCATCTGGCTGTTTTCGAAACAATAATTCTAGTAAGCCTACAGTTTTTGGATATTGCGTGTCAAGTACGACCACATGGTCTTTCTCGAAATTTATTGGTGAATCACCAATCATCATCATACTACCCATTTTACGAACTCCATAGATATTATCTAGATATGATTTTTGATTTTTTCGAAACATCCAAAGATATTTATTGGTAAGCGAATCCGTTTCGCTTCCATCATCGTTGTCATCATCGTCGTCAGTTTCACTTTCTGCAGCTGTCTCAAAACTTGTTTCAGCCGGACGAATTGTATCGTCAACATTTTCATTTACAATTCGCCTATCATTGGAAATGTATCCATCTTCAGAGGAGTGCTCATTTTCGGATAAATCATGCTCTGTTTTATCTTTCGATTCGAAATTTTTTTTATTTATTTCAGATATGTTTACAAGTTTTTCAAGTGGATCAACAACAGGTTTGAATGTTTCACTGAAAGCTTTTTCGAAATCGGCTTTACCCTGCTTCAATAGCTTATGTTTACGTTTGATTGCCTCTCTAGATTTTACCATCTGACGGAGAATATTTTTTTCACGTTGAAAATTCGCCATGTTGACTGTTCAAGGTTCTACAGAATACTAATTGATCTGTACTCAACTTCCTATATTTATTAGAAAACAGTCAAAACCTCTTCGATAACGACCAGCATTTAGCTCACGTTCTTTTTCAATTGTGAGAAATGCATATTTACAATTCCCCCAGCACGACAAACACAAGTCCTTGAATTGTATATATGACATATCAGAATTCACGTGATCATTGTATATGTGCTTGAGATTCATATCATCTTGTCTAAATATTACCAGTAAATTTACATTGTCTCGAACTAAATGTTTAGGTACATGAGCATAAGACTGACAAAGATAGAAACAATCTACATTTTTATGTCTACCCATGCAGAAAAATGCTCTTATATTGTCTTGCTTTTCACAAGCCACATCGTCAAACACCATTATGGAATTTGGAAGAACGTCTTGGGGGGCTACTACGGCTTCGTGCTCACTGAATGGAAAATATTGTATACCCTTTATCGGCTCTAGAAGTTCCTCGAGAAACTTGTACTTTGGCTGATAAAGCGATTTTGAATATACGTAGACGTTTTCAAATTTCAATCCATTTACGTGTGTTATAAGAGTAAGCAATGTATTAGTTTTACCACAGCCTGAGGGACCACAAAACACAGCTCGTATACTGTCGGGTAATAATTCTCCATGACGTTTCTGTGACGTTTGTTGCTGCGTAATAGTATCAAAATTCGACACTGGTGATTTGACACTTTGTGGCTGGAAATCCATGTTCACTGTTTGCTTTTTCACAACTGACTGATCGCAATACTATAAATAAATCATTTATATAGATGCGAGCTCAGTATTCAATCAACCATCAAAGTGTAAGGATCATGATTGTGCACAAGCGAAAAAAAAGTGGGCGTGGTCTCGTGAACACTCTCATCAATAAGCTTCCATTTGAACTTCATTTACCAGGCTATCAATACTGCGGGCCTGGAACCAAATTAACAAAACGTCTTGCTCGCGGTGATCCTGGAATTAATCCACTCGATGCAGCCTGCAAAGAGCACGATATCGCTTACTCACAGAATCGTGAGAACATCGAGGCGAGAAGCGCTGCAGATCAAGTATTAGCGGAAAAAGCTTGGCAACGAGTTTGGGCTAAAGATTCAGGTATTGGTGAGAAGGCTGCTGCCTACGCCATTACAAACGCCATGAAAGTAAAATCAAAACTTGGAATGGGTCTGAAGAATGATAAGAAGAAGAGGAAGAAAAAGCCAACCATGGCTCTATCGAGGGTGGTTAAAGCTGCATCTAAGTCTTTAATACCGAACACCGATGCTCGTAAAGTCATTCGTACAGCTTTAAAGGGTGCTCGTATAGCCATTAAAAAAGCTGGCGGTAAAAAGAATATTCGAATTCCACGCGTTCTACCAGTACCATCGAAAGTCGGTGGATTTTTACCATTTTTGATACCACTCTTTGCTGGTTTGAGTGCTACGGGCGCATTAGCAGGTGGCGCTGCTGGTATAGCAAAAGCTGTGAACGATGTTAGCGCCGCGAAACGACAACTTGAAGAAAGTCAACGTCATAACAAAACAATGAAGGCTATTGCTCTTGGTAAAGGTCTTTATTTGAAACCACACAAAAAAGGCTATGGTATTCATTTGAAGCCCTACAAAGGGGGACGTATAAATAAAAAAAAAAAGCTTCAATGTAAAACTTCCCAACCGGGCTCTAACTGATCTTCATTTAATGAAATACGCTAGAATCTTGAAAATTCCATATTTCCGTGGAGTTTTCATGCGAAACGCACTGCCAACTGGTGGACCACATTACCGAGAATCGGCAATAATCAATCTGGATGATGAGAGCGGACCAGGCACACATTGGGTAGCTTACCGCAAACGCGGCAACGATGTCGTGTATTTTGATAGCTTTGGGGACTTACAACCACCCTCAGATCTTATGAAATACCTCAAAGTTAAGAATATTAAGTATAATCATGAGATATCAAAATTATGATACTTACGAATGTGGACATCTATGTTTGAAATTTCTAAGTAGAAACTTATAAATGAGTGTACATTGACGAATCAACGTTAGTAGCGTTCGAGCAGTCATGGAAGATTCATTGACTCTGAGTTTATCGGGAACGTCATCGATACTGGAAGCTCAGTATTTTCCACCAATTGAACTTTCACAGAGTAAAAATTACGTTCTTGGATTGGTGGAGCTGTTAACTTTTAACTCAATACCCAACATTGATTCTGGAAACAACAAGTTTTATGTCGGTAAGGAAGTAATCGCTTTACCAACTGGTAGTTACGAAATTGAAGATATCGAGAGTTATTTGCAAGAAATTCTTCAACCAAAAGGTATTAATATCAGTCTCAAACCAAATAATAGTACTCTTCGTAGTAGAATAAAGTGTAGTCACACGATTGATTTTCAACCACAAGACTCTATCGGCAGACTGTTGGGTTTCACTCAGCGCATTCTAGCTGCAAACGTAGTTCACCATTCTGATTTACCTGTAGCTATTCTAAAGGTGAACGCTTTACGCATTGGATGTAATATTACTGCTGGCGCATATATAAACGAGCATAAAGTACACACTATACACGAATTTTTCCCAGCTGTACCTCCAGGCTATAAAATCATTAAAGTACCATCGCAAGTCATTTATCTTCCAATCAGCAACAATCGTATAGATTATATACAGCTACGTATCGTAGATCAAGACGGAGATTTGGTTAATTTTCGTGGTGAAATTATAACGATCAGACTACACATTAAACCTGCATCATAAACATGGGTATCGTATATAATAATACAAAAGTTGGTAGAGGTTATATAAATAGTACACCATGTCAGCGAGTAGTCAGTCGTCATCGAGTTCTCAAAGCATTAACACGTCAAAACATCCAGTTTCTCAAAAGTCTCGGTCTAAGAGTCATTCCTGGAAAAAAGTAATTTGCGCGTTCTTTTGCTGTGCTAAGAAAAATGGCGGAAATACTAAACATACAATCACCTGTTACTTTCGATGAGTCTGTGATACATTACGAGATTCATGCTCATCAACCGTATACTCTATCAGCGTATAACAATAGCGATGAGATTCGCATATCAATACAACATCAAGATCTCAGTCTTCTACCATCTCGCAGCTCCTTACACGTTCGTGGAAGACTGTGTAAAACTAACAATACTGCTGTCGCGAATACAAAATTAGTGAATAACGCCATCTGTCATCTCTTTGAAGAGATTCGATATGAAATAAATGCAATTGAAATTGATCGATGTAAGAATGTGGGTTTGACGAGTATTATGAAAGGTCTGGTGTCATTCAATCCTAGTCAGAGCCATCTTTTGGAGAATGCTGGCTGGCTTGATATCGAAGAGAATCAACAGCTTACAGATGCTGAGGGATACTTTGATGTATCGATACCTCTGAGTATGATTTTAGGCTTTACCGAAGATTATCGAAAAATTGTAGTGAACACTAAGCATGAACTCATTCTCACTAGATCGAGGGACGATGTCAATTCCGTTATACAAACATTGCCAACTGGTCAACTAAATTTCGAGAATTTCAAGATTGACTTGATTAAAATAGAGTGGCTGATGCCTTATGTAATTGTATCGGACAAGTCTAAGATACAGTTACTCAAGTATTTGGAGAAAGATAAACCTATTGCTATGAGTTTTCGCTCATGGGAGCTATATGAATATCCACTGCTCCCAAGCACTACAAAGCACGTTTGGTCTATAAAAACATCGAATCAGCTGGAAAAGCCACGTTTTGTCATTATAGGTTTTCAGACCAATCGTAAAGGACAGAGAAGTGCCAATGCAAGTCGTTTTGATCATTGCAATATAAGCAACGTCAAACTCTTTCTCAACTCTCAGTATTATCCTTATGGAAATTTGAATCTTGATGTTGCTCGTAATCAATACGCTTTACTGTATGATATGTATATGAATTTCGAAAGTGTATACTACAATAAGGAAGCAGAACCCTTGCTCAAAAAGAACGAATTCTTAACTCATGCTCCTCTCATCGTCATAGATTGCTCCAAACAGAATGAGTCATTGAAGCAGGCTTCAGAGGACGTGCGTCTTGAATTTGAGGTTAAACAAGACTTTCCAGCTGGAACTTCAGCCTACTGTTTGATTTCACACGATCGTATTGTTGAATATAATTCCATAAGTGGGGATGTTAAAAAACTTATCTAGAGGTGGGGGATCAGTATAAATTAAGAGGTGAAGCTGCAGCAGTAGTCAGTCACAATGGAGTACGTGTTGGATGTACAAGGTTTTAAGCAGCCTGTCAACGATTTTGTTGTGAAAGAATTGGCAATAATTCCACTCCGCGAAAATTCGAGAACATTGGTATTTATGTTTAAACCACCACAACCTTGGTGTAGACTTTCTGCTAAATATAAATCTACGAACTTGTGGTTGGAGCGAAATTACCACGGATTGTCTTGGAGTTTAGGTGAATTGTCATACGAAGAACTCGAGAATGTTCTACGAGAAATATTGAGTGATGCGCAAATTGTATACGTCAAGGGTAGTGAGAAAAAACAGTGGCTCGAACAGTTTGGCTTTCACGTATGTGACCTCGAAACTCTTGGTTTTCCATCATTACAAAAACTAAAATATAATATATTGGAAAAGTTATGTCCACATCATAAGTTTTCCTTCAAAGTACACTGTGCTCATCGTAACGTGCTTCTGTTAAAGAAATACTTTCTCGATAATACACCGTCGCTTGAGCGATCACTCAGAATATTCTTTCAAACGGAGCATCTGTCATTCATGAGCCCTGCTGACATAGCTTACCTACCCAAATCTTTTCTCACGACTTTTGGAGCAAAAAGTATTGAACAGGCCTGGGATAAAATTCCTGAACAGTTGAAACGTGATCCTGAAATTCAGGCTTGTTTGCGTTGTCGTGAACATACAGAGGAGGGCTCATTTCCACCTCTGAAAAGAGATTGTATAGAGTGTGTTAAGAATACTTGAAAAAATGAAAAAAGTACGTTTCAAGGAACAGCCTGAAATACACGTAATGTACGTGTGGAGGTACGCGAGTCAGGCGGCTCGCCATGGAGAATGGGAACAAATTGCACGTGATCACGAGCGTTTCAAGATGCGTATAGAACGAATGAGAAATATCATTGATCCTGTACTCAAAAAAAAATATGCTGATTATTTAAAAAAAAAATAAATGAAAATTATATTTAATGTGTGTGTTTTATTTATCAATCCTCGTTCCATTTAAATAATAAGATATACATATATAGATATACATATATATTAATTTTTAATAATACTTAAAGTCTTTGAAATGATTTCCAAGAATTGTAAATTTATTCTAGAAAGATCTATTGCAGTATATTAGCTTAAATTATTTTGCATTGGAAAATAAAACTTCTAGAAAGCTGTTTTATGATAAAGAAATTGCGCAGTTATTTTTTTCTTTCTTACTGTCTCTCTTAGATCATGCTATCTCTCTTTCTTTCATTTCCGATCAGGGCTTCCCTGATGCGCATATGAAATTGCGCAGTTATTTTATTAAGGTCTCTCTCTATCTCTCAGCTTTAACTCTAGGATCGGGGATCGGGGATCGGGGAGTCGGCTGCTGCTCGCGCATCTGCACAGGTGGGTGATGACGTCATAATTCGCACCTGTGGGTGGTGACGTCAGCTGTGGGTGGTGGGTGGCGGGTGGGCTGCGGGTTGTGACGTCATAAGTGCTGAGTCACGATTTGCACCTGTCCGCTAGTCGCACAGGTGAGTCGAGGGAGTGGTGGTGGGGGGAGCCAGAATCCCCATTGCTTACCTACTATTGCACGCAGAAAAGTATTTGTAGAATTTTTACTTTACCCTCACCTTATTACATGATGCAAAAATCACACTTCAGATGTAGATTTCATTCTGAAACTATCTAACTTCAACTTCAACATATAATACACATGACTTCATTTAACTATTCCAATCTAACCTCATTTGATTTCCAATTCATGTATATCGTATGTGTACTAGTAAAGTAACTGTTTTATATTAATTTTGTATTAGAAAAGTTAATATTTATTGGGTGAATAAAATTGTCTAACTGACAAAAAATCATTTAAAAATGTTAAATCGAAGAAAATAAGTGAGTGAATAAAATAAAAGAAGAAAATCGAGAGAGATTATAGTACTGAAAACTCGAAGTTCTTAAGCAGGTTGAAACTTACATATTTTATTTCAAAATGATTATGAATATGTGTTTTCATAATCTTTAATAACTAACTTCAATTTTTAATGGAAATATTAAATTTTATCTCCTCAGCTAAATAAAACAAGCTTCTATCGATTCTATCTACATCTAATTTTGAAGAAAAAGTATTCTATTAAGTTTTAACGAAAAATTGATAGTTTTTGAGGAAAAAATTCATTAAAATATTTATTTAGCAAAAAATTTGGAAAATTCGAAAAATTCCATCACGTTTAAATCCTGACCCCTTTGACCTGGACCTCTAAAATTTTTTTTGTATATTTTGGGTATTAAATAGAACATTTTCACAGATTTTCGACCAATTCTATTTTTTTGTTAGGTGAGTTAACGTGAAATGTCCCATAAACACCTATTTTCAATTTTTTGAATTTCACCCATATGTGTATATATATATATATATATATGTATGCATATATATCTATCTATATATAGTCGTAAGACAAGATTCAACCTACCCGCCCCCCCTTCAGCCCCCCCTCAAATGTCTGTCGGTACAGCCTCCCCTCAAATTACGTTGTAATTCCTCTTATAAATGGCCATTTCAAAATTAACGTAACTGAGGCCCCCCCTCAGCCCTCCTCAGCCCCCCTCAATTTTTATAGCTCCCCCTCAGCCCTCCCTCAATTTTTATATGTTAATTGATGTAAATGTTTATAATATTTAGCATAAGGATTATTATTTAATATTTTTGTTAATATATCCAAATGATCTTTTATTAAATTTTCATTAGTTTTTAATTTTTTTTCAATTGCAGTATTATTATCATAAATATAAAATTGACCACAACAAGGTTCTTGATTATTATTTGGTATTAAAGTTGTAGGAACATAATGATGTACTTGACCTTGAAGTTTTGAATTATAAATTGCTTTTCGTTTTTCATAAATTATATTAGCACTAAAAGTAGCAAAACAAAATTGGTTATTATAATACCTAATTAAATGTCTAAAACCATTATTATATAAGATTAATTCTTTTAATTTATTATTATATAAACTCAAAGGTGATAATTTAATTATTCCTTTGTGGCAATAAGTAAATTTTTTTTTTTTTCTCCAAAATACTGCAGAACAGTAGGAACATTTAAAATCAATTTCACCAAAATCAGATATAAAATCATTTTTTTTTTTAGTTATTATTTCTATATTATCTGTCGATTTAATTATTTTGATCTTCTTACTTATAAGATTTTTTTCTTTATTTTTTCTTTTTAATATATTTTTGTTGTTAATAATTTTTTTATTAGTATTATTTTCTATAGTTACATAAATATTTTCATGATTTGCAATTTAAATTTTTTTACATGTACTAATTTCTTTGTTACATAAAAATTTACGTTTTTTATAATTGTTTACATTTTTTATTTTATTTTGTTCTAATTTAAAATTAGTATTATATAAATCAATCGTACAAAAAATAACGTAAAATTATTCATTTCCATGCTTATTTGACTATAGGAGCGCGGTGGCGTAACGGATAGAGCTCTTGCCTTCAACGCGGTGGGCACGGGTTCGAATCCTGGCCAGGCACCTCTGACTTTTTTTCGAAAGAAAATTAGTGTATGTGCTACCCATATCGCGGCTCTTAAGAAATCTGGCCTCATTGAGTATCGGTTGATTGTTGGTCACAAAAGTGGCTGACCATCCATCGGTAGTCAAAGTTTCCGGTATGGCGGTGTCTGACAGTCTAGCCTGATGTAATGTGTTAAACGGTTCCGGGCTGGGCTCCCTCGACATCTCCATAGAAAAAGGTTAATTATATAGAGGATAACAATATCCTTTATATATTAATCTTTTTTTTTTTTTTTTTTAAAAAAAAAAAATGCTTATTTGACTGGCTAACTTCCAGTTGTGCATTGAATTTCATATTTTTCCTAACAGTGTACAAGTGTTGTATATTGAACAATATTTACAATCGAAAAAAATTGAAATATTTGTTTCATTTAATTTATATAGAAGTACATCATGTAATATATTTGAAACTTAAAATGTGTAAATATAAATTTTATAATAGCACTTTATGTACTTCTAATAAAAAATTTACAACTTAGACATATGATTTGTTATTTACATAATGTGTTTAAGAAAAAAATATAAAAATTACTAATATGTCTAAAAAATGGATTTATTTAGTCAATGATAATGGCAGCAAAATAAAACTTTTATTTATTTAAAAAGTATTATATTATTTAGAAGTTTAGTCTAATGAAATTGAAAAGAATTAATAATTAGAAAATAAAATTACTAGAGTCATAAAAATCTTGAATTTTTTTACACTGAGTAAGTTAAAGATTTTATTTTTTTTATTAAATTTTCCTAATAGTGTGATTTCAGTAGAATATATTTTTATTATATTGATTATTATAAAAAGAATCTTAACAGAAAAGTAAGTAAAACTTGTAAATCATATTTAATATTTTTCAGTTTATAAATTTAAATGTTTTTTATGTATAAAAAAATATAGAATTTTAATAAAGAATCTTTTAATTTAAAATATACTATTACGAAAATATTTATGTTCTGTTTTACTGTAACAGATACATATTTTATTTATTGTGTTAAATTTTTTAACAGTATGATATTAGTTGAATGTACAAAAATTTTCATTGATATATTATTTTCATTATATTTTTGACAGTTAACTTATTTTAAATTTACATAACAAAATTCAGTTTTAAAAATTGTAACTATTAAAGATTTTTCTTTCTTACAATTTTTAGTCTTTTGATAGCGAAATTCATTAAAATAGTTAGTCATGCAATTACTTAAACAAATATTAAAAAAGAAACTTAAAAAATGTGATATGGTTGATAGCATTAAGAGACTGAATTGAATATGATTTTAAAATTATTTAATTTATATATATAATTTTGATTTTCAATGTATGTCTTTAAAATTTATTATGATATTTGTTAAATTTACTTGAAACTTTTATTCCAGAAATAAAAAATCTCGACTTTTGGGGCTAAGACGCCCAGAGCCGAGTTAAAAAAGCTCAGCAGTGCGTTTATGATATTGTGATGATCCGTGAATTCCATATATACGAATTTCGAATAATATCAAGTTCAGTTTCGTTTTGCGTGTATCTCTAGGATTCTTAGAGTTTGTTTTATACTTTTAGGAATTGAAATAATGCGAGATGTAGAGTTATATCATGTTGTTTCTTTCATGAAATGAATAAACTCTAAATACGGAGATTTCCAAAGACGAAATTTCTCTCGGTGTACATAAATTTACAACCTTATTTTAAATTTTCAATAACATTAAAACTTATCTAAACTTTTGGATATGAATCATGTTCTAGAACTTGATGGATTGTTAATATTATGTAAACTGTTATAGCAAAATTTTTTATGTAAATAATACAATTTAACCTATTCTTCTAAAATTAAAAATTTAAAAACATTCGTTACGTCTTAAAAATTTACTTGCAAGTATTTAAAATTAAAGAAAATTAAATTTTCATCTTTAACAGTAAAGTTTTTCTACTAAATCTTTGAAGCTTTAAATTCATTTTTAATTGAAAAATTTGATATTTATGACACATATATATGAATTATTCATTATAACTAAAATTAATTAAAAAATATTTTGTATATATGATAAATAAACTTTACTAACCTTTATTTTGAAATTAAATTATTATGTATATATATTGCTACGTACATTATATTGTACGTATATTATGATATGAAACATAAAATAAGGTAGAAACTCAGAGAAATGCGACTCCGAGTTTCCGGACCAAGAGTCGCACGATGCGCGAAGTGCTGATTCGGCACTTCGTCGCGGGCAACTTACATCATCGTTTTAGACAACGACGAGCGACAGACCATCGCCGGACGCGCTAGAACAAAGTAGTAACTAGTCTCTCTCTCACTGTATTTACTTTATAATAAATAACAGACAACTTCATATTTATTCTCTCGTTAATTTATTTTGCATCCTCACACTCCCCATAGGAGTGCGTATCAAGTAAATCCCACGTAACATATTATTTTTTGGTGGCAGCGGTGTGGGATACGCAACGAGGATTTTAGCAAAAAAAAAAAATTTTTTTTCAAGAAATAAACTTAAAGCGCGTCAGATAAAATAGAGAATTTTTTTTAAAAAGAGAGAGAGAGAGAGATAATTTGATTAATTGAATACAGCGAGAAAATAGATTTTTTTTAGCGAATTTTTTTTGTTATTAAATATTTTTTAAAATCGCGTCGCGAGTTAGCAACGAAGAAGATCGGAACGAAAGGAAGGAAGGAAGGAAGGACGTCCGAAAATATTATCCAAAGAAATGAGAGTGCTTTTTATTACGCTGCTCACTCTCTGCTGTAACAAGTAAGTAGAAATTAAAGTGTCCCAACGGGTAGTATAGCTTCTTAAAGTGAATATAAAGCGAACTCGTAATAGAACAAATAATGTTAGAATATTGACTTTGAAAAAAATCGTTAAATAAAAGTGATTAGTGCGTGAATATAATTACGCGAACTAGCAGTGTCGGCCGGTAATAAGTAAATATTTAAAAATTATAAGTAAGGTTGTGGAAAAAAAGAGATAATTCATACATACGTGAAAAAGGAAAATAAATATTTTGTTTTCATCAATTTTCATCAGGTTTCTTAGTAAATTAAATAAATTTTTATCATTCGTTTTTATCATTGTGCTGAAAAAAATAATAGTTGTTGCCGTAGATAGAAAAAAAAGGAGTTTATAGTCTAAATATTGGAAAATAATTTTAATAATAATTTCATAATTAACGTGATTTGTGGAAACATTTTATGCTATAAATTTTGTCATTATTCATTAATAAATATCCGTAAATCAAAAAAAAAATTATTAAGCGCACATAAGAAAACGTAAACGCTTCGCCTTCTCACGCGTAAATTAAAGAGTGAAAAGAAAAATTAAATTTTAAGAAAAAATTAAATTGTGAAATCTTATTTATCGAACATGTCGCTCATTAATTTATTTTCGAAAAAGGACGAAAAAGCGAGACGTAGGGGACGCTCCTTATCTCCTATAAGAAGTCCTCGCAGCGAGGAGTATGGAAAAAGAGTGGTTAGCGAAAACAGCAATAATCCTATAGCTTCGTGTCCGTGCGGGAAATTCATGCCGATTTACGATTCAGGAAACACACAAGTATGGGGCGCGCCGGAATTGCTAGGCGGGTCAGAGGAAGGAATGAAAAAAAAGAGGAGAAGATATGCAATGTCCGCATCGCAAGGACCCAATTTGCCGAAAACTACATCAGAAATTGTGAGAGGAATTGACGAAATGAGACGGGATATCGGTAGGAAACTGTCAGTGGGTGCAATGCAGCGGACAAATATAATAGAGACAAATAGTGAATCGGAAACAAATATGCAGTTAAAAAGAGCGGAACAGTTTGGAGCGGCGGAAGCTCATAAAAGAGCAAGTGCGTGGATAACACCAGGACTAAACACAAACTTAAATCCAGAACAACTAACACGTCCGTCGATATCGTATAATGGCACTTTTCTAACAAATACAAATTTTTCACAAAACAGCCCGCAAACGTGGAATAACATACCAGCGCAAGCTAATTCAAATTTTAATTTCAACACGCCAATGAACTCTAATTACGCAATGAATGCACAACAAATAAATTCAGCGCCGGGAATGCAACTCGCAAATTTTCAAAATACGCCTTATTTATCGTTACACCAAGCGATCAGACAAATTCTAACCTTTGACGGCAGCGTAGATAAGTTACCTTTATTCTGTTCAGTACTACGAAGCATAGTAAATAATTTCGGGCCGGGCTGTCAAATTTTCATTATGTATGAGTTAGCTACAAAACTCACTGGAAAAGCGGCGGATATTTTTACGGCGCGTTTGATGCAATACGAGTCGATAGAAGCTCTCATATTAAACTTACAGGCACAGTATAATAACGTAACAATATTAGAAGAGTTATCTACACAATTAAAAGTGATAACACAGCAGCAAGGCGAGTCAGCAACAGATTTTGGCGTGCGTGCACAAGCTCTATTGAATCTATTATTAACGATTTACGATACAATGCCGATATTAAATGTTCAAGATCGATTAGCAAGGAAGCAATTAATAGAAAGAGACGCCTTACAATATTATTTGTTCGGATTAATATCACCTTTAGATATGCAAGTTCGCTGCGAAAAACCTCTAACGTTAAGAAAGGCTATACAACTTGCAGCTGATTTTGAAAATAAACAAAAGACGCGACTTTTTGCACAGATGCAAAACTCATTTATAAACGGCTTGCAACCCATAAATTGTGTAGCACAAAATATGCAAGCCTGCTCATTATTAACGCAGCCAAATGGCAATAATATAATGCAATTAACGCAAAATCAACATCAGGCATTAGATATAAATAAAGTGCATGAAGCACAAATAAAAGCAATGCAAGCTACGCCTGTAAAAATAGAAACAGGTACAAGTGCAGTTAAATGTAGCTATTGTGACACAAAGGCCATAAAGAAGGCGTGTGCATTAAAAAGAAATATGATAAAATACAATGCGCTTATTGCGATAAGATGGGACACGCGACGGCAGAGTGTCAAATACTAAGAAATGATGCCGAAAATGGTATTATTCATGCACAAAATAAAAATAATTCGCAAAATGTTAATAACGGTAAGAGAAATAAATCAAACGATAGCAAGAATTATACGAGTGGGCCGCGAAATAATTATAACAATAGAAATTTCAATAATAATAATTACAATAGAAATTTTGATAGTAATAATTACAATAGAAATTTTGATAATAGTAATTATAGCAGAAACAATCCCAATAATAATTATAACAATGGAAATGTGGATAATAATTACAGAAATAGTTATAGTAGATTTAACAGTGGGTTCAATAGAAACAGAAACTATGACTCACGAAATAATGAATATAATTATAATGCGCAAGGACCGCCGCGTTATAATAATAATGCACGTAATGATCATAGAAATGATATAGGTTTTAATAGAGGTCGTAGTAAAGACAATAGTCGCGAGAGATATCAGTATATCAGGAACGAGAATCAAACGCGCGACCCGGATAGAGAGCGGGATTTAAACGCAAAGATAAATGAAAATAATCAAAGTGATAAAATGAACGAGCCTTTAAACTCGCAGGATGTCTGCCGCAATCCTCAGGCGCCGGGCAGGAATTAATTAATAATAATCAAAATATATTAAATAATAGTAATGATTAGCATGTAAAAATTAGGCGCACAATAAACATGAAACTCGCGTGCGCGGGGCGTAATCCGCCTATTGTCAAACTGGAAAGTCGGAATTCAAAAGAAAATAGTTCAAGATTTTATGTTGATTTAGGAGCAGATATTTCCGTAATAAAGGCCAAATGTATAAATGAGAATACAAGTGTAGATAGGCAGCATATTTTAGAGATTACAGGCGTCGTACCAGGAGAAATGTATACGTTAGGAAGAGCAGATATGACTCTTCAAGGACTACAGTGTGAGGTCCATATTGTCCCAGATAGCTTTCCTGTAAAAACAGATGGGCTACTAGGCTGGGAAACTATTAGTGAGCACAACGGACATAAATGCCGTACATAAGTGCATTGATTTTATAAAATTATCGATTCCCTTTGAGCAGGTGGAAACAGTGGAAATTCCCGCAAGAATGAGACGCGTTATTGCTGCAAAAGTTATAAATAATGATGTAGAAGTAGGCTGGGTGCCACTTCAAAATTTAGGGCCTGGAATATTATTCGGAAATTTTATTACAGAAAATAAAAATGGTAGAGCGTATTCAGTATGTATAAATATGAATCATAAGAATATTGAAATTCCGACTCCAGAGGTAGAAATTCTTCCATGCGAGGTTATTAAAGAAGATAATAATTTTTATGCCGATGAGGACGGCAACCGCGAAGGAAACGAAGTTTCCGATTGCAAAAAAATTAGACGCGCAATGTCGGAGTACGCGCAACAAAATTCAGATAAAAAAAGCGCTGATGCTGAAATAAAATATGCAGACAGATGCATGGCAAATAAAACTCCATGTGAAATAAAAGAAAGAGTTGAAAAAATAATGAGTATTTTAGACTTGGAAGATTTGAACGAAGAAGAAAAAATGCACGTCTGAGAGTTGATATCCGAGAACCCCTTCGTTTTCGGTCTAGACGATGAGTTGCTCCCAGCAACAAATATTTTAACACATAAAATAAAAACGACTCATGAGGAGCCAATACGTGTGAAACCATACAGATATCCGATAGCATTAAAAAATATTATGCAGCAAGAAATAGAGAAGTTACTGAAAAAAGATATTATAGAACCATCTATGTGGAGTTATAGTAGCCCAGCATGGATAGTTGACAAGAAACCTGACCCTCAAGGCAGTAAACGCTGGCGTTTGGTGACAGATTTTCGCAAACTAAATGAAATCACTGTGGGAAGTTGCTATCAACTGCCGTTAACTTGTGACATCTTAGAAAATTTAGCGTCAGCAAATTATATTACCGCCGTAGACCTTAAGGACGGCTATTATCAAATAAAGATTGATGCAAAAGACGCACATAAAACTGCGTTTTCAGGGCCATCAGGTACATATCAATATAAACGTATATGTGAAGCACCCATGACCTTTAGCAGGGCAATGGCTCTAGCTTTGCAGGGCTTGCAAGGTTCAGAGCTTGAGATTTACTTAGATGACGTGATTATACACGCCGAAAATTTAGAACAGCACGCTCTTCGTTTTACAAGATTTTTAAAACGCATTGAGAAAGCTAATCTAACAATAGAACCAAAGAAATGTCAATTTTTAAGACGCGAGACGAAGGTATTAGGACATATAGTACGAAAAGGCCAAATTAAAACAGACCCTAAAAAGATAGAAGCAGCGCGTGATTATCCTATACCAACAAATAAAAAGAAAGTAAAACAATTTTTAGGCTTTGTTGGTTATTATCGTCGATTCATAAAAGATTTTGCAAGCATAGCAAGACCGTTACATAAATTAAGTTCAAAGAAAGAGAAATTTCTGTGGTTAGAAGAACATCAAATAGCATTTGACACGTTACGTGAGAAGCTATGCGAGGAGCCTGTGTTGGCCGCGCCTAACTTGAGGGAACCATTTATAGTAACAACAGATACATCTGATTATGCAATAGGCGCAATTTTGAGTCAAGGAAAAATTGGCGAAGATCAACCTTGTGTATATGCCTCACGATGTTTAAAAGGGAGCGAACTCAGATATACTGTATATGACAAAGAATTGTTGGCAGTAGTTTTTGGAAAAGAACAATTTAGGCCTTATTTATACGGTACAAAATTTACAGTAGTTACAGATCATGAACCGTTAAAGCATTTCCATACGAGCACAAAGCCCGATTTAAGATTTAATAGACTAAAAGCAGCTTTACGAGGATATACGTTTGATGTAGTGTATAGACCAGGAAGGAAAAATAATGCAGCTGATGCATTGTCTAGAAATCCGGTAATTGCAGACGGCGAAGAAAATCCTGAATTACCACGTGCAGAAATGTATCAACTAGCAGATAAGCAAGAAAATCAGGAACCAAACGCAAACGAATGCGGTCCGCCAGCAAGAATTTTTATTACACGCGCAATAAATAAAAATGCGAATAAAACTAAAGAAGGAGATTCAAGTTCAGAAAAATCTGAAAATCCTAAAAAGAAAATCTTTATTAAGGAAACAAGTGACAAGTCAGAAATCAATAGTATAACCGGATCTGAAGAAAATTGGAATTATGCAAAAAGAAAGAAAGACCCTTGGAAAAGATCGGCGTACAGAAGGAAAAGGCGAAATAAGAAAGTGTTAAAAACACGTAAAACTTAGGCAGATAGAAAGAAAGAGTTAATTCAAGCCAAAAATATAATAAGTCAAGCACAAGACGACGGTAAGCTCGCATATATGCGAAAAAGCAGAAACATGCGAGAAGGAATTCTTGCAGCAAGTACACCGGTAGATAAGCCACATGCAGTGTCATCAAGAAAAGAAAAGAATACGTATAAGCCAGCGAGCGAAATATCAAAAAATAAAAGTATACTGAAAAATAATAGAAACAGCTGTGATGTAGAATCGCCATTAGAGACAATAAATGTAAAATCGAAAGCATCTCAACACAACGGCACCAAAATAGTAAAAGAGAAGGAGACACAGGATGATTCACAACACACTTCGCAAAGTAATGAAAGTAGCTGAGGAAGTATATTAAATCTGATTCCAGAAATGATAACAACTAGCTCGCCACAGCGGCCCAAAGGGCCGCTGTGGCTCGCACCTTGGTCCTTTCAGAGCTGAGCGAAGCGAAGCTCTGAAATGCCCTCGGGCCTTGCATCGCGAAGCGATGCAAGGCATGCAAAAAGCTCCGCTCCTTGCATATAAGGCACGACCGAAAACGCTCGCGCTTCGCACTCGCTATTTGATATTCAAAAAATATTAAAACAAATCATTTACAAACGCAAAAGTCTTAAAAGTTAATCTTATTTCTTTTTCTCATTGTATTTTTTACCGCATCTTTCAACAGGAGGTTTGAATTCATTGTATTTATTTGAAAAAACAAATTTATAATTATTTTAATTTTTCTTGTGAATTAAGTTAATTGATTTCGAAAAAATTTATGTTATGTGAAAAAGACATATTTTCATTAATGTATACTTTTTAAAGTTTTGGATAGGATAATCTATCAAAAGTTATAAGAAAAAAAATAGTTCAGTAGCTTAAAAGTAAAGTTTTGTATTAAGTTTTTATTTGATCTGAATCATTCCGGCAAAGGATGATTTAAAACAATAATACAAATAAATATTGGCAGTTTAAAAAAAAATCGTTCAAGCGGTTTTAAAACAGTTATCCCTTTAGAGGTTAAAAAAATGATTTTTTGGTGATAACATGAAAAAAACGAATTTTGAAAAAAAGTATATTAAATAAAATTTATAGAAAAAAATAATATGCATCTTTTTAATATTATATATATTTTTTTTTAAATAATATTTATCAAATTATCATTAAAAAGCCTTTAATTTCAACATTTTTCATGAACAATTTGAAAAATATTAACTTTAGAGAAAAATGTATAACATAAAAAAGATTAATTTTTTTATATTCTATAACTTTTATTGAATATACTTTTTGAAAAAAAATCGTATTTTTCAAGTTATTACCAAAAATCCATTTTTTTGACCATTTAAAAGGCGCCTATTTAAAAACACTTCCAACGATTTTTTTCAAAATAGGAACGTTTACTTGTGTTATTATTTGAAACAATTTCCCGTTTGAATAATTCAGATCGGATAAAAACTCGTCGAGAAAATTCATAAACTTGATTTCTCACACACATACATTCATACATACATTTTAAGGAAGCCTCGTAATAGTCTTATTTTGCTATAAAAATAAGTTTTTTATTATAAAAAAACATATTTTAAAGGGTTACATTTTTCGCGATGTCGAAAATATAAGGCACTTCCGTATAGCGGTCGTGCCTAAAAATGCGTGCTCGATTTTTAGTTGATGTGCAAGAACGAGAGATAAATGGTAGAGAAGGTGTACAAATAAATATATGGGAAGAAACACCAGGAGAAGTAGCAGAAGCGCTAAAAGGCAATGTACCTCAAGAAATAATAAATCAAACAGATTTTAATAAGCGAAAAAAAGTTCGACCTCAAATGCCAAGAGAATACTACAAATTAGTACCAAACATAAGCTCAGAAAAAGATAAAGAGAAAAAATCATTAAAAATAAGTTCTAAAGTCGAAATTATTGACAGTGAAACAGACAAAGGCTCATATTTCGAGGACGAGTTTGAGGTACAAGATACAAGTAAAAATCAAGAGAAAGAAATTATAAGTGAGAGTGAAAGCGAGAGAGATAAGCATGACGTCAGTGAATCGCAAGACGAAAGCATGGAGCAGGAAGAGAATGAGAGTGACGTAGAGCTAGATAAAAATAATTTAGATGAGACTGAGTCGCAAGACCTTGAAGAAGAAGAAAAAACCGACGAAGAAAATAAGCATATGAATATAATAGAAACAGTACAAAACGATGACGAAAATGGACCAATAAGTTGGAGTGATTCTTTTAATGATGGTGCAGGTGTATTTGAGGTATATGATGCAAGTGACGAATGTGCACAACACTGGTTAGATTTGATAAGGGATGACAATATACCGAAAGACGGTAATTGCTTTTTTCACTTAGTAATAAAAATATGTAATTTAGGAATGTCCGCAAATGAATTAAGAGATATATTATTAGACGCAATATCTTTAAGTGCATACGGAGATCCACAAACGGCAGAAGCTATCTTAACGTCACGCACAAGACACGCAGATGTAGATTTATATTTTCTTGTGAATTTAATCAAAATATATGCGTGCATTTTGTAACAGATTATGATGAAACACTATATTGCCATTTCAAGGCAAATAGTTCAAATAATTTTATTCATCTACATTCAAAAGGAAGGCATTTTACGCCGTATCTTCATACGAGAAAAAATAATATAATCAAAAGACATCAAAATAATAAAGAAAACGAAGGAAGTACAGCGTCGAGCGAAAACGACAACGAACAACGAGATAATAATATCAACAAGCCAGGTACTCCTATTACACCTACGACAGACATACTGGCGCAAAGAGAAAAGAGTCAATCACATAAGATAAGTGATGCGCTCGAGCGTTGCCTTGTGAAGAATGCAAGGCCGCCACGCGAAAAACCGCCTTGGGCTCCGTTAGATAACGAAGTACCACAGCAATTTAGTAAATTAAAAATATTAAGAAATCATCCATTTAAATATAAAGAAAATTTAGTTTATACGATGTCAACAGATTTTTACTTAAATACAGAAATAATTGAAGCACTTATAGAGCGGCAATATATAAATCCAGAAGAAATATCAAGCAGAAAATTTGCAGTCGGCGAGGTACATGTATCTAATTACAAAGATAATTTCATATTTTGTGCATTCGTTAAAGCACATATTGACGACGAAATATTAAAAGGAGATATTAAGAAGTGTATCAAAAATTTAAAGAAAATAATTGTACAGTACGATATTCCATACGTTAGCGTCGTGAGAGACTTAGCAATGCTCTCAACTAGCGACTGGATATACTTCATAGAAACTTTTAATGAAATGTTTGCAAATATGCCATTAGTAGCAGTATTTTACCAAAATAATATTCCAGTACCACCGGTAGAAGATAGATATAGATTACTCAAAGAATATCATGAGGCAGCTATAGGTGGGCACAGAGGAATAAATAAAACGTATAGCAAAATAGCAGCAGATTATTATTGGAGAAACATGAGACCAGACGTGCGACAATTTGTCCTAGGCTGCGAAAATTGCCAAACAAAAAAACTAGTACGTGTTAAAACACGGCTGCCTATGTTGATTACAGACACACCTGCAAAAGCCTTTCAAAAATTATCTATGGATTTTTACGGGCCATTAAAGCAAACGAAGGAAGGATATAGATATGTGCTGACAGTGCAAGACTGGCTAACTAAATATTGTATCTTAATACCGACGGTGCATGCAGACGCAGAAGAAGTAGCACACGCCCTTACACGGAAAGTATTGGCATATTTTGGGCCACCATCGGATATTGTTACAGATCAAGGCAGGCATTTCGTAAATAATCTACTAGAAGAATTCGCAGAGATATTTAAAATAGAAAAATATTGCACAACTGCGTATCATCCTCAAAGTCAAGGAGGAATCGAACGCATGCACCATACAGTCACAGAATATTTAAAAGCATATATGGAGGAAAAGTCAGATTGGGCCGAATGGCTAGACTTATGCCAGTTAGCATATAACAGTACAAAACACTAAGCAACAGGATACAGCCCTTACGAACTAGTGTTCGGATACAAAGCGCGTATGCCATCAAGCTTTCCACCGAAAGAAAAATTACAAACATATGATGAGTATTTAAAAGAAACGGTAGAAAACCTTTCTCAATTACAAACGTTAGCGGCAATGAACCTAGTACAGGCCAAATACAGGTCAAAATATTACTACGATAAGAAATTAAACACAAAACATTTCTGAGAGGGTGAGAGCGTTTACTTATTAAAACAACCGCAGAAGGGTAAATACGACGCGCAATATGAGGGACCGTACGAAATCATAGATATAAATAACGCGAAACATAATGTAACAATAAAAAACGCGAGTAAAATAAAAACGGTTTACGTAGACAAAATAAAGCGCGCAACTACAGTAAAAGCACCTCCTCCTTTCAGGGACAAAGCAAGTAGTTAATTTTTCAATATAGAATGCAGCGAAAACTTTTCTTTTTCCGCGGCCTTCGGACGAGGAAAAAGAAAGAAAAAAACATATGATTACTGCTTATGAAAAGAACTAAATAAAAAAGTAATTAATAATTGAAATAGTAACAAATTTGAATTAATAAATGGAAAATAATGAAATATCCTTCAGGGCACGACAATGAAGTATAAAATTATGTTAAAAAGTACAAAAACAACGAATACATTTAAATGAATGGAAAAATAAATAAAGTAAATATTGGTAAATAAGTAAATGTACAGCGAAGCGTCAGGCAGGATAGGGCTGCGAAAATTTTCTAACTAGCCGGGATTAATTAATTAGAGAAAATGGTAACGTAATACCTAAATTATTTACAAAAGAATAGAAAACAATGTTACACAACTCAATTAGTAAAGTTTAGTATAAAGTAAATTACAATCTCGCCTAAAGTTCCTTAGGAACATCCCCGTATTCCTTAAAGAAATATTAGGCCAATGAATGAACAAAAAAATAATTAACCATACGAATCAAAAAAAAGAAAAAAAATAAAATTGCACGAAAATTATGGACGATTGATCGTCTCCATGTTGTGATAAACAACTTAATAAGTCAATCGACAAAACATGCATAGAAAAGTAAAAGAAAAGTGCAAAAATAAAATAAAGAAAATGGCTGTTTAATACAGTAAGCTATCAATGCATGTAGCATCAATTCTCTCAATTAGTGAATCGGACAATGAATGGGACCGATACACATATATTACATATATATATATATATATAAGTATATATATATATATATATATATATATATAAATATATATATTAAGAATTAAGAAATGGCCTAATACACAAAAAAAAAGAACATTACCTAGATCTTATCCCGAATCCATAGGAACCGAACGCGAGAGCGATTGCTACCAAAAAAAAAAAACATTGAAAAAATTTTTTGACAAAGTTTGGAGTTGAGTAGCATTGTTATATAGGGTTGATGCGAGCATAAGAAAAAAAGGAGAATGTCATCTGCGTTCAAACATGCAGCCGTATGCTAATTGACGCAAAGTTCCTTATAAAATAATTTTTCGAAATTGTAAAGAAAAAACCAATATAGTTGAATTATAAAGAAGTCATATTTTTTTTTTCAAAAAATTCTAAACAAATTAGTTCATAAACATTAATTAATTTAAAATAAAGGAAATTTTCTTCATATTGTTAACGATACACAAAAAAAAAAGAGATAATATAACAAAAGGGGGATTTAGTAAATAAAAACTATTATAAGTCACACCTGAAGTATAGATATATATATATATATATATATATATATATATATATATATATATATATATATATATATAAAGAAAATATAAGTAGTAAGCAATAATAAATAATAAATACAAAATTAAGGATAAACGATGAAAGGAGCAGAAGCAAACAACGTGGAATATATAGGTAGGGGGGGTCCCTTCTATTAATGGATGTAAGATTGTTCACAGGTGGACGAGAACGAAGAGAAAGACCATATGAAGATCGAATGCAAAACATAGATCAGCAACCACGGGTGGCATATACTCCGGGCCTGATGGCTCAATGGACACCAAGACCCGTATACTGGCAACCGACAATCGCCGGAATGCCAGCACTGTAACGGCCAACAAACCAGTACGATTAAAAGAGAAAAAAAAATGAAAAAATACAATATCAGCATTTTTATAGACTAAGAATATCTTTTTGTAATTTTTTTTTATATAATTTTTTGATAATGTTTATAATTATTATATAATGTTTAATAAAAAAAAAAAAAAAAAAAATAAGAGAGAGAAAGTACATAAAGTCATAATTAAAATGAAAAAAGTATTTAAAAATAAACAATAGAATAAATTAGTACGCAAACGACACAACACCAACACAAACAAATAGAAAAAGCTAGAAATTTTTGTAAGATAGGACGGGCATTGGCTCGTGTAGGTACACAAAAAGTACCAACTACACTTTGGGGACTTAATTTTAATAATTTTTTTTATTGTTGTATTCATGTGTACGTTCTTGGCTTCGGGGGCCGAAGCCTCGCGGCCTCGGACGTGCTACATACATTATATTGTACGTATATTATAATATAAAACATAAAATAAGGTAGAAACTCAGAGAAATGTGACTCCGAGTTTTCGGACCAAGAGTCGCACGATGCGCGAAGTGCTGATTCGGCACTTCGTCGCGAGCAACTTACATCGTCGTTTTAGACAACGACGAGCGACAGACCATCGCCGGACGCGCTAGAACAAATTAGTAACTAGTCTCTCTCTCACTGTATTTACTTTATAATAAATAACAGACAACTTCATATTAATTCTCTCGTTAATTTATTTTGCATCCTCACACTCCCCATAGGAGTGCGTATCAAGTAAATCCCACGTAACAATATAACGAATTATATATATATATATATATATATATATATATATATATATATATATATATATATATATATAATTTTTCTTCTAAATATTCAAATATTGAAATTTAAAATATTATAAATAATCAATATTTAATTTTATTTAAACTTAAGAAAAAAATTTACTTTTTATAATAAGTTTTAAAGAAACTTTTTAAGAAATAACTAAAAAATGCATCAGTTAAAATTTACATTTAACTATGCATTCATTTTTTTATACGATACCTACTTCATGCAATATATTAGTTATATACCCAACTTGGGCGTACGAAGGATTTATATGAGCGAGACTAATGTTTTTGGCTTAAGCAGTAGTCGGTCGAGGGCTTTAGCCCAAGACTGACTGCTGTTCAAGCTATAAAACATTAGTCGAGATCATATGTATCCTTCGTTAGCCCAAGTTGGGTAGATGATTTTATGTTATCGTAGGTCGTATGAGGGACTATAAAAAGATTAAATACAAATAAAAAAACATTATAATAAAATATAAATTTTCAGACTATTTAATTGAAGAATTTGAAATTCTATTTATTTGAAGAATGCAAGCAAACAACTGAGCGGTGCCGGTATACTTCTGCCTATGCGACAGAGAGAGCCGACGACGAATTACGGAAACGACCGAACGACGCCGACGGAGAACTATAGCTTACTTTTAACTGCGCTCTTCTTTATCTGTCTTTGTCTTACTTGTAGCAGCGCACTGACTCTACTACCCTTCTAAAAACATATTTTAGTGTTTTGCTCCGAACGTTCTTCAACAAGACTGTAGAATATTTGCTAATACACTTCAATATAGTGTGGCGTATGCAATAATATTCCATACTATAAAGTATTTTAAAGTCGTATACGACATTGTATAATGTATTGTTAATTGAATATACTTTAGCTACGAGCAGGGCGGTATGACACCCCAATACCCATTTAGCTAGCTCCACGGGTATTCTACCGAATACGACATACTATAACATAAATATCTATATATCTATTTATATACAAAATTCTTACGAAATTTTATGATAAAAAAAAAATTTCAATTGAAATATTTTTAACATAGTAATGATTAATTTGTATGAAAATAATCAATACTTTTTTTAAATAAATTCTTAAGAAAAAAGAATAGAGCTGTAATAGCTTTCTTTTGAATTTTAAATTATACATGTTAAGTTAAGATATTTAATATTTTAAGTTTGAAAATACATTCAAAGTTAAATTTAAAATTAGAATAATTTTAATTTACTTTTTTTTGAATAACTTTTATTATTATGAATAAAAATTACAATTTGTTCCAACAAATTATTAACTATTTTTATAATTAAGGTAGTTGTTCACCAGTTACGTCATAAAAAATTCATTTTATTAATAATGCTTTGAAATTTTTATCACAATTCAAAAACAACATCGTAAATAAGTGGTAAAAATTTCAAAACGATTCACCGTTTCTAATTTGAGATAGAGAACTTTAAAATTACAATTTTAAAGAAATTTATGTCATAATGTAACTGGTGAACTACATTAACAAAAACAAAAAATTATAATGTTAATAATCAATAAACATAAAATATTTTTTGCGTTTTCTTGTCTTCTCTATTATAAAATTGATTTGATGATCTAAATTTATTTGTTGCATTAAATCTTCGATTAAAATATATTTCCCTGAACCTACTTTTTGACTGTCCGCTTGCACAACCTCTTTTACGAATAACTTTTTCTGTTCTATCACCATTTTTTGTTATTGATTTTTGATGACTGTTTGAAGTTTTTTCTGTTTTTTTTCTGAATCATAAATTTCTGCTGCAGATTCTAATTTTTTGTTTATATTGTTGTCTGTTTTTCTTTGAAGATTATTTTATCCTGTTTCGTTGATATCATCATTACATTGATTGTAAATATCTTTATTGGATCCATTTCCAACAGTATCATGAATTTCTGCATTTGCTAAAATAGTTAAAATTATGTATTAGAATTTTTTTTATTGTTATAATTAATTTTATTTTAATTTTATACTAATTTTTTTTACTTGTCTTAGTATTTGTTGAAATTTTTAGAATTTCATCTTCTTTAGTTTTTTTCCTTTTCTTAATATTTAATTCTTTTTTTAATATTTGGATCTCTTCTTTTAACATTTGATAATCCAGACTTTCTTGTATTTGCGGATTTAAAAAGAATTTTTTTAAAAAAGACATCTTTACTAATACGATTGATTAAAAATGAATTTTCACCTCTTGATCAATATTATATGATAAACAAAATACAAATAAATACAAAAGACTAATAAAAAAATTCTATATATATATATATATATATATATTTCTTAAAAAATTACGAACTATATCAATAAATGTTTCATCAAAAAGTGTGTCAGCTTCATCAAGAACAACATGTCTAACTTCATTTATTTTATAAATATTAGTTCCTGTTAATTTATTTATAACTCCTATAAAAGAAATAATAAGATTGACCTCTCCAACAGGTGGATTATATATCATTCTTTTGGTTTTCCCTACAGTAAACGTTTTGCTACACTCTTGATTTTTAAAACAAATAATTTTTCAAATAAAGTAATATTATGTAAATAAATGATTTACAATAATTTACACATTCTTGAACTTACTGAATTTTGTAAAATTAATTCATGACTTGGTGTTAGAATAACTCCTAATGGTTTATTGAATCTATCTTTAGTCATTGGTTTCCATTGAAGTATTTGGTGTAGAAGCGGAATTAAAAATGCATAAGTTTTACCACAACCAGTTTCCGCGGTTAATACAGCATTTTGACCAGCTAACAATTTTGGTATACCCAACTTTTGAATTAGCGTTGGGTAAATTAAACCATTATTTTCAATATTTTTTAGTATCGCTTCATCTAAATTTACATCTTTAAAAGTTAAAGAAGTATCTATCAAATCTTCAAAAATCTTGAAAAAAAATAAATCTTAATAACAAAACAGTATTTTAAATGTTTTGAAAATAAAAGGAACAGCTAAAGTTCTTTTAATTTAAATAACAGTACATGGTTAATTGTAAGAGATAAAAAATATTTTTATAAAGATACTACTTACAGGTTCGAAAGGATTTATTACAAAATAATTATCTTGTGATTTTCTGTGTTGCCAACCTCTAGAAGCCAGAGGTATTGCTTCAAACTTTGGATATGTATTGCCTTTATAAATATCAAATTCTGATCTCTTACATTATATTATACAAAATCTTTTAGGTTCTTCTGTAATTTTTTCTAATGATTGTGCAAAATTTTCAAAGTTTTCTTCGTATCCACTTTCTTCATCGCTGAAGGACTCTGATAAAGTTTGATTATAAATCACAATCGCCTCCAGATGGCGCAGGAAAGCATACGTGCTTTTGTATCGCTTCGTTTTATAAGTGTTTTTTTATTGAAAATTCACGCATAATTTAAAAAATATTGTATCTAAAATGTTTTAATGGGTGTTATGAACGATATTCGTTGTAATTTGGTATCTCGTTTATGGTGATTGCTATAAATTGGGCTGATTGTCTTCGGGCCATTGTTCATGCTGTTAGTGCATCTCAACACGTGGCACAGAAGTCTCACCGGGTTTATGTAACCGGTGCCTATTTATAATATACCGCTACTGGTTATTTAGTAATAATACCGTATTAAATTCAGGAATCAAGATTTGTTGCACGTGGAAGGAATTTGTGAATTATTTATACGTATACTCGTGGCCAGGCACGACGTGTTCAATCTACATAACCTATACGGCTATTGGTCTATTGTGCCTTATTATATCTATTGTATATCTATACTGGTTAATTGATGAAAATACCGTACTTAATTCAGCAATCAAGATTTTTTGCACGGTGAAGAAACTTGTGTATTATTTATACGTATATTAGTGTCCATTTACGGCGTGGTTAACCTACATAACCTATACGGCTATTGGTTTTTGGCTTACGACTGGGAAAGGGTATTATTTTACCATCATCTAAGGAAGGACAGTCATTCTTAGTATTTTACTTTGTAATATTTCAACCATAGAATTTTAGCGAGCATTGTCTAAGGTTTTTAGTGCTGTACATTAGCATCGAATTTGTGTTTAACGCTATACTCATCAGGTTAGTGATTTATTGCTTGTTCTGTCTTATGATATGCCTCCTTCAAATAAAAACCATAGAGCTGATGGTTCTGGTGGTTTGTCCGATCCCGCGGGACACGACAATAGACAAAATAGCTCTAACTCTAACGTAAAATGTTTTCCATGTCCAGGTAAAGGTGTCATTGGTTTGGAAAAAGCTGTAACGTGCACCGCTTGTAGAGCTTTTTACCATCAATCTTGTGCTAAGAGAGCTGGTCTTCAGGGGGATGGCTCCTTTTCTAAGTGCTGTGGAAGGAATTATAATGATAGCAACCTAGCTGATTGTTTTAACTCGCAGTTGGTAGTCAACGAGGGCAATCTCGATGAAGCAGCTAATAAATTGGACGCTAGTTTGCAACCGTTATGAATCTTAATTTGTTCTAAATTCGATGCTCTTGATGGTAGAATGGACTCAATGAATGCAAACACAACTGAAAGGATTGAAGCCATTGAATTAAGAATGGACAAACTTGAATCTTCCATGGACTCCTGTTTTGATAACTTTTACGCTTAACTTAACGACAGAAGGTACAGAGAGTCTAACTTCATATTGTTTAACTTTCCAGATTCGCCTAATGCTACTGCAACTGAATTTGCTGATGTTAAGGATTGCTTGGACAGCTACGATGGTTCAATTCCATTTGATACTAATAACATAAAGGTTTTCAGATTGGGGAAAAAATATGAACCGAATAAGACTCGCCTACTTAAAGTGCAACTTGATTGTAGAGAGCATGTCATGTGGATTCTTCATCATATAGGGACTATTTTTTCTGAAGATGTATCTGCTTGTGCTGACCTTACTGTTGCACAGCAAGCTGTAATGAAAGTATTATATGTTGAACTTAATGGGAGATGGGAACGCGGTGAAAAGGACATCTACATTAAGTACCACAATGGAGTTCCAAAAATTGTAAAAAAGAAATCTAATGCTGTAAATCCATCAGATGAAGATTAACAACTACACTAGTTGGTAACCACTTCTTTGTATTATCAAAACGTTCATAGTATTATTGGGAGACTGGGTGATTTTCACACTGCATTTTGGATGAGCAAGAGACATGACGTGTTAGTTCTTACTGAAACATGGTTACACGAGGATGTAAAAAATTCTGAACTAGGTTTCGATGGCTATACGGTGTTGCGGTGTGACAGATCTTTATTCACGAGTGACAGGAGTTCTGGTGGTGGTGTACTTATTGCTATCAAAGACGGTATAAGATTTGAATTATTGCCCCTTCGTGATAATTCTTATGAGATGTTAATAGTTAAGATTTTTAATAATGATAGATTTTTTATTTTAGTTGTTGTTTACTTGCCACCTGATCGTGTCGCTTGTGATCGGGATTATCTACCCGGTTTCATAAACTGTGTTAATAGTGTATTGTTTACTTTCGCTAATTATATTGTATTACCTAAAGTTTTAATGATTGGTGATTTCAATTTACCGGATAATAAATGGGTTATGAGAGGTAATGAGGCATGCGCGGTTGGCTCTCACCCAAATGTCAATGTTCGACAGTCGGTACAGTGCTTAAAGAATTTTGCTAATTTATGTAATCTGGTACAGTCAATTTTTTATTGTAATTTTTCGGGTAATTTTCTTGATTTGTGTTTTTCTAATTTATGACTTAAAATTTGAGATATGAATTGACTCGTTATTGCCAACGGACTCATTTCATTTGCCGCTTGATTGTGATGTACCATTCACATATCAATCAATTTCGGTAGATAATTTTGTGTGTTACGATTTTAATAGAGTCGACTACGATGCATTTGATGATATATTCAATGATCGTACATTGCCGTGCATTGATGGTGTGGTAGTTGATTTGAATGAAGCGTTGAATAGCTTTAAATTAGTTTTAGATGAATGTATTGCGCAAAGCGTATGCACTTTTCATAGTGGTAAAAAGCATAAATTTCCAAAATGGTTCTCGCCTGATCTCATTAGTGCAATTATAGTTAAGAAAAAATATCATAAATTGTTCAAAGTAACTCATTCCACTAAGTACTATAATTTGTTTAAAATTAAAAGAGGGGAATGTAAACGATTGATGTATAGAGATGAAAGCAGATACATTTCTGACATTGAAGGTTCTATTTATAAGAATCCAAAAAACTTCTTTGGTTATGTTAATTCAATTGATAAATCTCACTCGTACCCTGACATTATATTTCTCGGTGATAAGGTTGCAGAGGGTGGTCAAGAAATTGTCAACCTTTTTGCATATAAATTCCAGAGTATTTATAAAAGTGTAAATTTAAATCTAACTAATGTTATTGATCCGGTGCCAGATGTGTATCTGTTTAATGAGTTCACTGTTGATGAAGTTCGCAGTTGTATTGAGAGGTTAGACATCAATTCATCATGCGGTCCAGACAATTGGCATCCTAAAATCTTAAAACATATTGCACCGCGTATTTTCTCCTGGATTACTAAGTTTTTTAATCTTAGCGTTAAAACTGGCCAGTTTCCGGAACTGTGGAAAGTTTCATATGTGACTCCTTTATTAAAGAAAGGCGATACATCTGATATTAATAACTATAGACCTATAAATAAATACAGTTGTCTGGCTAAAGTTTTTGATGGGTTGATGTCTGACCGTCTTAGCAAACATCTTGGTAAATTTATTGTGGACGAGCAATACGGGTTTACTAAAGGTAGATCCACGGTCACAAATCTTAGCGTATACTTGAATGATTTAATTGATTCTTTTCGTCGTGGTAATACTGTTAATGCTTTTCACGCTGATCTCTTGAGAGCATTCGACACTGTTAATATTGAATTATTGATGAGGAAATTAGAACTTTATGGTATCTGCGGTTACGTGCTAAAATGTCTTACCTGATTTCTGTCAGACAGGAAGCAATTAGTTAAAATTAAATCATTCATCTCTATAGGTATTAATGTACTTTCAGGAGTAGGTCAGGGTACTCACCTAGGACCTTTGTTGTTTCTTATTTTTATTAATGACGTTAAGAATTGTGTCAGGTTCTCGAGATTTCTGTTATTTGCGGACGATATAAAAATGCATAAAGAAATTCTTTCAGAGGATGATAATTTTGGTTTACAAGAGGATATCACTACTTTTAATGAGTGGTATGTTGTAAATGGCTTGCATTGTAACCTGGATAAATTTAATGTAATCTTGTCCACAAGATCCTCCCATACTAACTTTGTTTATCATATTGGCGCTCATATTCTGTCAAGGGTGGACTCAGTGCGGGATTTAGGGGTTATTTTTTATGAGAGTTTAACATTTGACCAACATATCAACCTTCTGGTTAAAAAAACTGAAAAGCTTACCGGCTTTATTAAAAGATTCTCGGCAAGGTTCACTCAGCCTGAGACATTCAGGACACTTTATTATGCGTATATCTACTCAACTATTAGTTACGCCTCAGTTATTTGACGTCCATATCTGAGATATTAGATTGAGGCGATCGAGGGGGTGTGTAGGAAGTTTTTGCGTTATGCAGCCTTTAAATTAAATCGGAGCATGCGATATGATGATCACGATTATAGTTCCATACGTAAATTTTTATCGGTTCTAACAATTGATTTGTGTTTTGATCGTATTGATTTGATTTTTTCTGTGAAAATCAATAGAGGTATTATAAATTGCCAAGCTTTAAGGGATAGTTTCTCAGTCATTGTTCCTGCTAGACCACTCAAATTCATTTCTAATTATTATTTTGTACCAATTTTGAGTAACAATTATTTCTTGCACTCGCCCTCGATACGTATGGCTCTAATTTATAATAGATATAAGGATACTGTTGATGTAAATGTTGACACCGTTTCAATGTTACGATTTTGTGCATTATCACGAAACAATTTAAACTACGATTAAAAGAAGTTACTATATTTTTTATTGGTGCACTTATAACGGAGCGATTTCATTCGATGTTTCGAACATACCATTTTGTAAATTTATTAGATTGCTATTTATAATTCTTTTGTAATATCAGCTTTTGGCGTCACTTAACCTCAACATTTTTGTATTTTATCTAATGTATTATGGGTTTATCTCGTTGAAAATTAGAAAATAAAATAAAATAAAAATAAAAATTAAAGACATTTAATTATTTTAATGTTATTTGATATAAGAAATAATATAAAATTTACACACTAAATGTCTCACAGAAAATCTTCTGAATTTAACAATTGATTCATCAACAACTTGGTAACAAAGTTTGCGAAAACGCGGTACCAATGTTAAACTTCATTTACAAAATAATTGTAACTTATTTAGCTATCCAATATTTAAAATCAAAACAATAGTACAGCGTTATAATGAACTTGAGTGTTAATTTATAATAGATAATTTCTATTATAAAAGTTACTGATATTTAAAAACTTTTTAATCATTATAATAAATATATTTTTACATTGCTTTTAAAGCAGAATACATTACAATGGAACACGTTTTCCTAACCTCTTTTGTAACCCGGTTCCTAGCGTAGAATATAATAAAAAGTATTGATGCACCTGCGCAAATCGTGAAAGTATATTTTCCCGCAACTCCAAAAATATTTAAAAATAAAAATTTGGAAAGAAATACTTATTAAAAAATCATAAATTTACAAAAATTTAGTTGATTTTGTTATTATTTCAAAATAAATTATATCAATACTAGCTTACCACATGTAAAATATCTTAGAGTGAATAATATAAAAATATATGCAAAAAATAAAACTTTTTATACTAGAATAAGAAATTTATTAATAACTATACAATGATTAATAAAAAAAAGTTTTTCTTTTATTTTTAAACAATATTTTTCAGAGTACTTGTTCATTTGTTATTAGTATCTAAATATTTAAGAATCTAGAATTTGTAATTGAATATTGTAGAAATTCAATTTTATTAAAAACTAGGTATTTTGATATTTTTCTAATAATAATTATAACTAATTATGTTTAATATATAAACTAAAAATTTTTTTCAAATCGTAATGAGATATTTTTACAATTTTTGGATTAAGAATGATAAATGTAGAATCCTGTAATGTTGGTATTTTATAATCAAAACGAGAACAATATACTTGACTTTTTTTAAATTTTATGTAACGTCGCTGTATTTCAGCTATCATTGCGATGCTAATTAGCGACGGAGATCGTCAGTGGGTTTGTAAACAAAGCACATGCAACGTACAGTGGTGCTTGTATCAGCCTTGGAACTCGTGATCTCGAGATTACGAATCCATGGTTCTACAGTTAATAATATTATTTTTAAAATAAAATTTTGGCAATAGGAAATATTAAAAAATAGGTGTAATATAATTTAAGTTAAAATATAATATACCCTATGTAATCTATGTCAACGTATATAAATATACACACTTATAAAAGAAGCCACCAATCACTGTATAAAGAAGGTTACATTTAAATACAATGAATATATAGTTACAAATGTTTATTTTAACCGATTCATTTTCTTGACTTTTTTCAAGTTTTGAAAAAGAATTGTAAAAAACATACTTTTTTCAAATATATTTGAAATAAAACTAAAAGTTAGTTATTTATATTTAAAATTTTTATATTTGAATTTCAAATATTTAAAATGAAGGAATATATATATATATATTTATTTCTATTACAAGGTTAGTATATTAAAAATAATATTTTACAGAAATTAATATAAAAATTTGAATCAAATTATATTATATGCTTTATTATATTAAAAACTACATCAAATCATATAAATATTTTCATTTTTTTTTAAATATAAGCAGTTAATTAGTTTTCATTGTTTAATATTTTAATTGATTTTATTCTTTTAAATGTGATTTAAATGTAACTATTCTTACCTAATGCATCAAAGGCTGTCTTAAGATCTAAGAAAAATATATGAATTTTATTCTTATAAATGTGATTTAAATGTAACTATTCTTACCTAATGCATCAAAGGCTGTCTTAAGATCTAAGAAAAATATATGAATTTTATTTTCAAATAATTATATTTCTTGAAAATTTGAAATATATTATAGACTACGTGGTTGTACTTGACCACTTAATTATTTAATAAGAGATTAATGTGCCCGTCTATGAAGGCACGCGTGTACAAGGATGAGAAGAAATCTGAGGCAGAAGAGAAAACTACGATTAATATAAGATATAATACGCTAGTACTACCGGCTACAAGTCTTTATTAGTTTACAGTGCTGAGGCTCTAGCACGACTGACTGGCTACGTTGACGCAACCTGAAACGGGGCCCGAAAGCCATCTACTCTATATTCACGCGTGCGCACTAAAGTGGTTGGCGTGTAGTCACCTACACTACTCCCCCTCAAAAAAATTAATTGCAAAGCAATTATACACATTTAGTGATGACACATATTTTTTTTAAATTACATTTGATTATCAAAATTGATTAATGTTGTCAGTCGTGATGCCTTTTACATAAATGACATCGGTTTTACAAAGTACATTCATTACATTTAAAACGCACATTTCATGTCTGTTTTATATGAATTCCGATTAACAAAATTATAATTTCTTAAAATCTCTGATTATCTTTTTTCCAAACTTTTTACATTTACTTTCTCTCTTTTGAATACATTCCCCATGTAACGTAATAATATCTACTAAAAAATTGAGCGATGAAGCTTAAGTTTTTTTTTTAAGTTGTTTTAACACTTTTAATAGGATTTAAAATTTTCATTTACGTGTGAGCTATAATCACTTGAAAAAAAAAAATTTTTAAAGTCACGAGAGTCGTGACAAACTTAACGGTTCTTGAGAACTCAGGCTTAACACGTTTACTTTGATTACATTTGGAATGCATGAAAGCATGAAACGCACCAAATACTCGAGTTTACCATTAACAGAGAGATTCAGGCTCTTAATTTTTTGTTCAGTTTAAAACCAAAATGCATTACGTATATTTTTAGTAACGAAAAATACGTCAATGATAGTGAAATCCTCTACGAATATTTGTGTTATTATAATTAACTAACTGAAGCTTTTCAAGTGACTGATTCTCCTTGACAACATTAAATAATGCCTCCATAAGAAGTTTTTTACAATTGGTTACAATAAAGTCGTAAGACTTTTAAAGTTTGGTTTATACAATGTTTTTACAAACGCATTAAAGCAGTTAATAACGCAAGTTAACCGTCGAACAACGCCCGGGTAATCCCAACACGCAGTTCTTACACGTCGAAGTGCTCGGAAAAATTAATAAAAACCCGATCGGACGCTCCGACGCTTGTCAAATCTACTAACACTATCTTACATTTATTCCTAAACTATTTACATGCACGAATTGTCTTTCGAACACGTATTTACATCACCCGTATGAGCTTCGTGCGGATTCAACTTCACTTCGTGGAAGTGGTCCCACTAAATCTATATGTACATGGTCAAATCGACTATCTGGAGCTACAAAATGCTCGGGTAACATTCTATTATGCCGAGTTACTTTAGCTCTCTGGCAGGGTTAGCAAGCTTTACACCACTTCGTTACGTCCCTGCTAACTCTCGGCCAAATATAAGTCATTCTTATAATTCGGTCGGTTGCCTTTGCGCCAGGATGCGCGAGAGAATGAGCAGAGTCAAATGCGGCCATTCTTAAGGTCTTAGGTAAATAAGGTCTAATTACGTGACCATACAAGTCACAATAAATAGGCAGCTTGTCTGATCCTCATGCTAGTTTCTGCAGTTTCAACGGGTGATCAGGATTTTGTAAAATCTCAGCCAATTGCTCATCTTTTTGCTGCTCATCACTGAGTAATTTATATTCAAACAGTGTTCATCAACTTTATTGATAACATTTATAAACTGTGGATGATTCTGCAATTCTGGATTAGTCCAGTCAATAGCTGCTGCAGAGCTGACTGATTCGATTCGTGACAACGAATCAGCAACTCTATTCTCATCACCCTTGATATTACATATTTCAGTATTAAATTCCGAAATATATGAGAATTGACGGATTTTTCTTGCACTTGCCTTCTCATCATTATGCGTTAACGCATAGATCAGAGACTTGTGATCAGTAAGTATCTTGAAGCTACGTGCTTCTACATAATGGTAAAAGTAACGCAGAGCTTCATAGATAGCCGTCAATTCTCTATCATGGACAGAGTATTTTTTTTGTGTTGGCGAAAACTTCTTAGAAAAGAAAGCTATTGGTTGCCAAGAATCATCACATCTTTGCTCCAACGCTGCTCCCATTGCTACATCTGATGCATCCGAAACAATTCTTAACTCAGCATCCTCTTCAGGAAAAGCTAAATACGAAGCACTGCAGAGCTCATCTTTTGCTTTCTGAAAGGCCTCCTCAGCCTGTAAAGTCCATTTAATTAACCTCTCATCGTTCTTTTTCGAATCTTTCAGGTAGTCGTTAAGGACGATCTGAGTCTCTGCTGCTTGAGGGACACATCTTCTGTAGAAGTTTAGCATTCCTAAAAACCTACGCAACTGCTGGATGGTGTTTGGTTTAGGAAATTCAGCGATGGCCTTAGTCTTATCAGCTGAAGGTTTAAGTCCATTGGACGAGATGTTGTGTCCTAAAAATGTAAGTTCATTTACGCAAAATAAGCATTTTTCGATGTTGAGATGCAAGTTGCACTGATCCAATCTGTTGAGCACTATTTCTAAGTGCTGTTCATGCTCCTGCATATTCTCTGAGGCAATGAGGATATCATCTATATAGATAAACACAAATTCTAAATCTCCCAGGACTTTATTCACGAACCTCTGGAAAGACTGAGCTGCGTTACGCAATCCAAACGTCATAACTGTATATTCAAACATTATTTTTCGTTTTATCCGTTTCACTTGCCCTGAGGCATTCTCATTCTCGGTTTCATTCATACCTGGCAGGAAGATTTTACCACTTCTTGTCGTACCATGTGGCGAGGTACGTGCCAGTCTATTCGATGTACCGAATGGGTCAGTTGTTTCCTTATTAAAATCGCCCATCAACGCTCTTTTGAACTTACAAAAACGCGACGGCAAAGGCACTTGCCACATAAAAAATATTGTCCAAAACATACAGCACACACACTGTATACATTGAAACTGAGATATACGCGCGGTCGAAGGACGGGATCGTGGGCACTCTCGAGCTTCCACCATGTAACTATCTTTTAAGCCTAGGACCGACAACTGGCACTTTGCTCAGGAGTATCTACACGGCAACGCCAAATTGATACTCGTCGCAGCTGTTGTCTTAATACAAACCAGCCGCAGTCCTGGCGGTTTGCAATGATCGACATGAAAAAGGTATGATACAAGAGTGCCCCAAACGTGTCGTTCACCCGCACGCTCAGCTGAGCAGCCGTGTTAAGTGTGTGTGTGTTGGCTTAAGAGAATCTTAAGCCAACGCACACACACTTAACACGAAACCTGGACGCTGCACGATCACTGATCTAATCTAACTAATAATATCAATTCTTTTTTTTTTTAAATAGTTACGTCAAACCGGACATGAATTGAAAACAAAAGAAAAGTTTTTCATTTGTTATATTATTAAAGCTGATATTTAAAATGAAAAATTTTTTTCTTTTTTAATGCATTTAAGTTCTTATTACAGGAAATAAAACATTTTGACTCACCCGCTTGCAACACTCGACGCTCGCCGATAAAAATCTTCGCTTTATTTAAAAAAAAAAAAAAAAAGAATTTAAGAAATCGCAAAAGGAAAAAAGAGAAAATCATGATAATAAAAGATTTAATTCAAAAAATTTTCAACGTTATGTAAAATTTTATATTTTCAATATGGCGGTCGAGCGTCGGTTTTTATACATCGCCGTTTATCACAAGCACAAAATGGCTACGTCAATACGAGACCCAAACTTCATATTGACAATCAACTTTCTTTTCTTACTTAATTAAAATGAAAAATTATCACATAAGAATACTTTCTTAAAAAAAAAATTAATCAGTTATCATATGAAGGTTAGCTTGCGCATTAAATAAATAATTCTCTGCCTCAACAAATGTTAGTCAAAAAAGAAAATTCTGGAACGCGCGTCCAGAAATACGTCATCAAATTTTAGCGTTACGCTAAACTTTTCTGTTGAACCTTCATTCGCCCGTGTATATCTATATATACATATACATATGCGTTGCGACGCCAAGATGGCTGCCTAAAATGCTTTTTCCTTTTTCTTTTTTTTTGATACAATTTCGCGTTCACAACTGTTTTACTTAATTAATACTTTTTTTACTTTACGCAGCCACAGAAAACGCTTTTCATAAAGCTTTTTTAGGTCAGTACGAAAGCTAATACGCGCACGCACTTAATAAATACCTTATATTCAAAATACAGCGGGGCTAAACGAAGACGAGCAGGCAGGCCGATGATGTAACTACGTTGATATTCCGCTGATGTTGTTGACGATGACGTCGCTCAGAAGCCCCAATGGCCTCGAGATCGTTGTTGGATGATCCGGGTGCGACCTCTCCCTTTTACCCTTGTAACAAGGAGGCGCAGCGTCAAATTACGACGCGAGTTGCTTGACGGTTGATGAGGAGAAAAAAACAAAAAACCTCTACTATTTTCTTGTAAGTAGAAGGTATAGCATCAAATTGCGACGCAGGTCAATCTTCCGCTGTCCAAACCTCTTTTACCTTTGTAACAAGGAGGCGACAAGCGAGCAGCAGCAAAAACACTTGCTGAGATATATCGAGTAGAGCCAAAATGGACGCTGTCGCTGGATAATGGACTCGTCCGTTCCTTTGTAGCACTCCTTCCTTTCGTAATTTTGCCAATATGAGAAAAAAAATCTTTCTTCCTTCCTTCTAGTTATCGGGGTCACCAGTAAAGACTACGTGGTTGTACTTGACCACTTAATTATTTAATAAGAGCTCGTCTATGAAGGTACGCGTGTACAAGGATAAGAAGGAATCTAAGGCAGAAGAGAAAACTACGATTAATATAAGATATAATACGCCGGTACTACCAGCTACAAGTCTTTATTAGTTTACAGTGCTGAGGCTCTAGCACGACTGACTGGCTACGTTGACGCAACCTGAAACGGGGCCCGAAAGCTATCTACTCTATATTTGCGCGTGCGCACTAAAGTGCTTGGCGTGTAGTCACCTACAATATTTTTATGAATCTTACATCTGTTATTTGATTCCAATCTCATGGTATTTCTACTTTAAGTCTTTTTAAAATATTTATCATTCTTTTAAAATATATATTTTCTTTGATCTCATCTAACAATACCTAAAATATCTAACAATATCTAACAATATCTAAAATACTTTGTACTTGATTTTTAATTCTTAAAAAAACACTATTATTCAATTATTAGTAATTAATTATAAGACTTTTATATCATGTCATATTGCCTGTTGACATATATTTTCATAAAAACAGAAAACTTCCTATCCAATTACGTTTTTTAAGTATTTTTATCGATGAAATTAATTAAAAATTATATATTTAAGATTTCGATTTCTGTTAAAACTTGATCAATACAAATTATTACAGGTTATATTCCAGGAAGACATTTTGTTCAATCATCTTAACTTTTACAAAAAAAAAAAAAATACGAAAAACTAAGTAAAAAAAATATTTCTATAGAAATCCACTTTCAAATTTACATTGTTACCATCAATTTTATGCAATTCATTTTTTGTGAACTGACAATGTTTTAAGAGAATTGGATACAAGAAACTTATTTCATTCTACTTTTTTCGGTATTTAAACACAATATCATTATTTTAATTTTTGTGCAGTCTTCAAATACTCCTACAATTTTATAAAAGAAATTAATAAACTTAGCTCAAACTTCTTAAATCATCTTCTAATATTGAATAATTTTTTTGCAAAAATTATATTACTAGGTTTGAGATTTACATTGACAAGTAATTCTCAAAAACTTTACTAAAAGATATATTAAAATTGTTAAATCTTTTATTTGTTTCCTAATTACAATAATGATTTACAATTTTAAAATTATAAAATTAAATAAATAAATTTTATAATGAAAATATCCTTACGTAATTTGTACATGGCCCATTTGATAATAATTAAAAAATATAATAACTGCGTGTACTTTAAATAAAAAAATTAAAAATTTAAAGTAGAAAATTAAAAAATTATTAATAAAATATATATTTATATAGTAAATCATACATAAGTTATAAATAATAAGACTTAATAATATTAAAAAATATTAAATTACACTATATATAATATAATAAGTATTATTATATCAATTTAGCAATAAATATGTTTACTTGCACTACATGCAATCGATCATTTGAGAGATATAACCATTTATTGAAACATAATAAGAAATTTTATTCATCAAAAATATATATTTGTTATATATGTGGAACAATATTAAAATATAAAAGAGGTTATATAAGACATTTAAAAAAACATAACAAACCTGAAAAATTAGAATGTTCTATTTGCAAAAATAAATATATAAGAAATGAACTTTTAATAAGACACTTAAAAAGTCATGCAGCTAATTATGATAATGTTTGCAACATTTGTGGAAAAGGATTTCATCAAAAAGATAATTTATTACGTCACATAAAAATACATGAAAATGTAAAGTATATATTATACATTAAAAAAATTAACACAATAAATATATAAAAAAAATATCTTATTTATAATATTTAATTACTTTTATATTTATATAATACTTTTTAAAAAAAATACATTATAAGAAATTAATAATCAACTTATTTATCATTAACATTTATTAAATTATTAAATAATTTATTTATAGAATTAATATGAGTGAAAAAAATTTAAAAAGAGAAAGCGATGATAAATACGAAGATCATATTTCAAAAAAAGAAAAAAAAATACCGTTTTCGTCAATGGAATTTTTAAAAACTAAAATTGTAATAGGAGATCAATCAACGTATGTATTAAAAACTTTATTAGAAAAATCAAAAATATAATATATGTTATAAATATTTTTGATTACATATAATAGATCTCTGGTTGCATATATTGAAGAAATTTCCGAAGAACAAACTTTTGTTAACCTTTTAAGGACGGGGATTTTGACGTTGAAATTCGACTTTTTTTTTAAACAATATTTGTGCATAAAATGAAAGAATATGTCACGTGGAGTGCCTGATAAAATTGGTGGTCGATATATCGACCAGTCCCGTCTGGAACGTAAAGTCCAGTGTTAAAAATTTAATTTGGCGAGTTAGGATTGCTTTTAGACGTATTTGGATGCGCTGAATACGAAAAAAATATCAAAAAATGTTCAGGAGACATCCGTGACCTTGAAAATGGCATTTCAAGGTCAACTTCATTACTTGTACTATTTTAGTCCAAAAATGATATCTCTATGTTTTTATATGCATAACATACATTTTTATCACAAGAAATGTGTTCTTTTTCGCTCTCAGCATGACCCAGAATCAACAGCGTGGATGTGGCGAAAATTTGATCCTTTTGGGGTGCTTTATTTTTGTGAGTCCCCTTGCCTCTCACGTTGGGGTGCTTTATTTTCGTGAGTCCCCTTGCCTCTCACGTTGGGGTGCTTTATTTCCGTGAGTCCCCTTGCCTCTCACGTTGGGGTGCTTTATTTTCGTGAGTCCCCTTGCCTCTCACCTCTAAATATTTAACTTTATGATAATGTCTTTTTTGTGTGATATTCTTCAAAACATGAAGCTACGCATAAAGGAATATCACAATCAGAACACATGTATTTTGTTCGACTAGTCATTTGACGTAAAGCACACAAATGACACCTTCGACTTGTAACAAACCTTGGAAAATGACGACTAACTAATCAAGTAGGAGGGCTAACAAGACGAGAAATGCTATCATTAGTATTATCCAATTTCAATAATGATCTAACAACCGATAATCGGAATGAAGGAAAGGGCATTGGTCCTTCATTTTTCATTTTATATAAAGAATGAGCATTAGATAAACTTGGATCAATAAGATGGAAAAATAACTTGCGATACCACTTCATTGTTTTTCTAACTGTTTCGGTTATAGACAATTGTCTATCTACATTGTCAACACCACCCATATTTTAGTTGTATTCATGGATGCATGGTGGTTTTATAATATCCTCATTGGTTTGATAGTGTTTTTTGCCAGTGGTACAGAACTCAGGTTCATGCACAGTTGTAAGCATGCAAACACTACGCTTATCTTGCCACCTGATTGCCATCCACAAATTATTATGAGCAACTTGAAGTTCACCTCGCTCTAATTTATTTTCTAATTTTGGCATTCCTTTCCTATTTCTTTTTACCATGCCACACATTCCTGTATCGCGATCATGCAAAAATTCTGCCAATATGGGAGATGTATACCAGTTATCTATGTATATGACATGACCCTTGTAAAAATCAGGTTGTAAGAAATGAGCGACAATATCCCCAGTAACACCCAAATCAAACTTCTGATAATCAGTATCAGCGCCAGTGTAGACAACAAAGCCCAAAATGAATCCAGTTTCACAGTCTACTAATTCAAAAAGTTTGATACCAAACCGATTTCTTTTCAAAGGAATATACTGCTTGAATCGAAGCCTGCCTTTCCATAATACTAGGCTTTTATCTATGCACAAATTTTTGCCTGGAATAAGAGCTGCTGAGAATTTACTTTGTAGATAGTCTATTATTGGTTTTATTTTCACTAAAGGATGGTGAGCGATTTCCGAGGTATCTTCATTATTATGAAAATGTAAATAGCGTAAGATTGCAAGAAACCTATCACGAGACATTATTTGACCGAAAATTGGAGTATGAAGCAGAGGATCTTTAGACCAATAGTCTTTCAAGTCACCTTTTCGAATGTGGCCCAATAGAATTAAAAGGCCAAGAAAACATTCAAATTCATCTTTTGTAAGAGGATACCAAGTTTTCTGATGGGATTGCCGATCTTCATGATTCTGACTTCCATAGCGATTCGTCTCATCTATAATTCTTTCAATCAGAGGGGAATCAAAAAAGTATTCAAAGTAATTGATTGGTTTATTCCCCGATATAGAGATGTTAGGATTTATTTCAGAAGTACCTTGAAAATTTTTGATTGATGAATAAAAATACGCGTTTTCAAAAATTTGAGTCTCATCATAATCATTTTCTACCAAATCAACTTCATGAATTTCCTCATTCTCCAAATCTTGTATTTCAGGTTCAGACTCGCCACTACTCCAAGCTTCAATATCAGCCATTTTATCAAAAGTAATCGCTTGTAATTTTTTGACAACTTAGTAAATAAAGAGAATGATGAAATAATAAGAATATTATCAATAAAAAATCTTCTGCAAGAAAAAATAACTAAGTGTTGATCTGCTAAGAAACTAATAGTAATAAATAGTTCAAATAATCACTATGATAATGCGTTTTATCAAACGCAACACTATTTGTTTCGTATTTATAGCATCAAAATACGTTGGTATACCAATTTTCAGGTCGAAATACCGAATAGAAAATTTGACCTTGAAATCACTATTCAAGGTCAAATATGCTTTTTAGAATGATAACACTACGTTTCCTGTATTCAACATATAATATTACCCCCGAAACAATTCCAAAATAATATGATACCGAAGTGGTCAATATATCGACCAGTCCCGTCCTTAAAAGGTTAACAAACAAAAATAAACTGATTTCAGGATTTTGAAATTCATAATAAATAATTCTGAAGGATTCAGAATTCAATGCAATATTTATGATAAAAATATTGGAAAATTCAAAAAAATCTCAAACTAAACAAAGTAAATTTTTATAATATAAAATATTATTAATTACAATATAATATCAAACATTTTTTTAATATTTCAGAAAATATTATTAGAGAATGTTAATGTATCAAAAGCAAAAGGATACAATAAAGGAAATAATATATATGACTTAACATTAAAATATTATTCGAATATTATTCATTTAGGAGAATACAACATATTGAAAAATAACAAACCAATTGAAATAAATTTCGAAGAAATAAAATTAAGACCTGGATTAATGAGTAATTAAATATTATTGAAAGAAAAAATATAATGATATAAATAATTTTTTATTTTTCAGAAATACAAGGGTATTTAAAAAATTCTTTTTCACAAAAACATAAAAAAAATGAATCAGAATACATCGGAACAATAACGGATGGATAATATGAATTAGACATTTTATTAAATAAATTAGAAAAGGAATATGTGAATTAGGAAAGAGGAATAAAACTAGAAATTATTGGAGAAATAGAAGAAAACAGTAAAAACAATTATAATAATATATTATATGCATATACACTTATGAAAATATTCATGTATATTCATATATATATATATATATATATATATATATATATATATATATATATAATTAAAAACTTTATACATATTAAATATATATTAAAAGTAAAAAGATTGGTATTTATTAAAGTATTAAATGATGAAAACATGGAGTTAGAAGAACTTATATTAGAAAATGAAATAATTTTAAATAAGGTAAATTAAATAATTAAATATTATTTCATTACATTAATAAATACAATATTCTCAATATAAAATGATTATCTTTCAAGGTCAAAACAAATTGATGATAATTAAAATACAAAATATAGTATGATATTGATTTACTATAAAAAAAATTAAGGTATAAGCTTTTTTTAACAACAATAAAAAATAAATATGTAAGCTTGTAATAAAACATAAATTTGTAAGCTTCTTTTAGCGACAATGAAATTTAACGATATCTTAAATAAATATTTAAAATTATTCAAACTTTTTTTAGTAAAAATACAAAGCAAATATGTAAGCTTGTAATAAAACATAAATTTGTAAGTTTCTATTAGCGACAATTAAAAATAAGTCTATAAATTTATTTCAATAATAATAACAAATTAATCTGTAAGCTCCTTTTAGCGACAACAAACAATAAATTTGTATGCTTATATGAGATTTTTTTAGCGACAACAAACAATAGATCTGTATGCTGCAGCGACAATAATAAATAAATTTGTAAGCTTTTTTAGCGACAATGAAAAAAAAGTGTAGGCTTCCTTAGCGAAAATAAAAAATAAAAATGTAAGCTTCTTTTAGCTATAATAAAAAAAAACACTCTTAATGTAGCCATATATTTATATATGTTGGTCTCAAGCCCAAAAATAGAAAATGCAGAGAGGGAGCGTTTTCTTTACATCTTCTCGATATGTATAAAATTTATGACATAAGAAGATAAAAATATTTATTTATAATCATAATTTTCTATTATTCTATTATTCTATTTTTTATTATTCACTCATAATTATTATTAAATATTATTATTATTAAATATTATTAAAAAAATATTATTAAATATTATTAAATATTATTAAAATTAATTATTGTTAAATATTATATACAACTTGAAATTTTATTGTTATTTACTATTCTATTTTTAATTCATTTCAAGAATATATAGGTTTGATTCATTGTGAACTTTTAAATGTCGCGTTAAACCATCTTTTTTTATTAATTCTAATTCTATAGCTTAATATCTTATATTTTTATGTATCGACATTACAACTCGCACCATCTGATCCATAAAGATACATATATTTATATGTATATATATATAATATATGTAAATAACATGGCCGTTTAATGAAGGAAAAATATACAGAAACCTATGGAGAATATTTAGTTTTCGTTGATTATTTGTTTAATTAAATATCCGATTGATAAAAATTCGATTTAAAATAGTATAATTAACAAATGTGCATATTTCAGTCATTCACGATTGCATTTTCTAAAATAATAGCTAGCAGAAGGCACAAGTTATAATGCTGATTTCCACGAAACCCCTACAAAAAAACGTAAAATTTTTTCAACGATATTTTTTGTATATGAATTTAAATCAGTCACTTCACGTGTCCTGTCACCCTTCTACTGACCTTCTCACCCCCTGCGGCACCCTCGCGAGACTTTCATATCACTCTCCACGTGCCTTCTTCTACCCCCCACAAACATACTACTATAAAGTTTAAAAAGAAATTGGATTTATCATATAAATTATTATTATAGTAGTATAATATGTATATATATATATATATATATATATATATATATATATATATATATATATATATATATATATATATATTATAGTAAGCTATTGTTCAAAGTAAGAATCATAATTAGATTTTTGTTTAATTCATTGAGGTATAGATTCGCTGTATTCAAGCGCTTATATATGATAAATTAATAAAAACTATGAAAATTCTCAATATTTTTAGTTTATAATGAAAATGATAATTAATTTTATTTAAGAGGACGCTGGATCTCTCCATCCTCTTTTACTTAAAAAATGCAGGTTTTTGGAAAAACTGATGATTATCGATAAAAATCAAGAGTTGTCCGCAACTTGTACAGTAAAAAGCAATATTTTTTCTGATGAGAACAAATTAATTTTGATGCTTTGTTTTCCAGAAAAGTTTGACATACTCAAAAAATTATAACTTGGGCTAGAGAATATGATTTTTTACGTATGTCAAACTTTTCTTAAAAACAAAGCAACAAAATTAATTTGTTCTTATCAGAAATAATATTGCTTTTTACTATACAAGTTGCGGACAGCTCTTAATTTCTATCAGTAACCACTAGTTTTTCCAAGAACCTACATTTTTTAATTAGAAAAGGATAGAGAGATCCAACGTCCTCTAAAAAAATAATAAATGATAAATTATTTTTTTTTATTTATATTTTGTTTAATATTATCATTATTATTATTGTTGTTGTTGCTGCTATTGTTGTTGTTGTCGTTGTCGTTGTTGTTCTCGTTGTCGTCGTTGTTGTCGTTGTTGTCGTTGTCGTTGTCGTTGTTGTTGTTGTTGTCGTTGTCGTCGTTGTTGTCGTCGTTGTTGTCGTTGTTGTTGTTATCGTTGTCGTTGTCGTCGTTGTCGTCGTTTTCGTCGTTGTTGTCGTTGTCGTCGTTGTTGTTGTTGTTGTCGTTGTCGTCGTTGTTGTCGTTGTCATTGTCGTTGTTGTTCTCGTTGTCGTCGTTGTTGTCGTTGTTGTCGTTGTCGTTGTCGTTGTTGTTGTTCTTGTCGTTGCCGTCGTTGTTGTCGTCGTTGTTGTCGTTGTTGTTGTTATCGTTGTCGTTGTCGTCGTTGTCGTCGTTTTCGTCGTTGTTGTCGTTGCCGTTGTCGTTGTCGTTGTCGTTGTCGTTGTCGTTGTTATTGTTGTCGTCGTCGTCGTTCTCATCGTTGTCGTCGTTGTTGTCGTTGTCGTTGTTGTGGTTGTCGTCGTTATCGTCGTTGTCGGCGTTGTTGTCGTTGTTGTTGTTGTTGTTGTCGTTAACGTTGTTGTTGTTGTCGTTGTTGTTGTTATTGTTGTTGTTGTCATTATTATTATTACTATTATTTATATATACTATATAATGTGAGAGCGCGGTGGCGTAATAGATAGAGCTTTTGCCTTCAACGTGGTAGGCATAAGTTCGAGTGCTGGCCAGGTACCTCTGACTTTTTTCGAAAGAAAATTAGTGTATGTGCCATTTACATCACGATTCTTAAAAAATCCAACCTCATTGGGTATCGGTTGATTGTTGGTCACAAAAGTGGCTGACCATCCATCAGTAGTCAAAGTTTTCGGTGTGGTGGATCTGACAGTCTAACCTAATGTAATGTGTTAAACGGGAATCGGGCTAGGCTCCCTCGACATCATCATATAAAAAAACTTTAACATATGGAGGACAATATCTTTCATATGTAAATCGTTTTTTTATAATAAAAAAAAATGAAAAAAAATATATTATATAATATGTAATGTATTAAAAATACATCACAAAATAAAAAAACGTAATTTATACAAGAAAGAGGTTTTCCTGTTAAGGGGATGTATAACGGACACTACACCTGTACTCATGAATTTGGCCTATTTTTTTATCATATTGCAAAATTTGAGTAGAAGAAATGCTTTAGTTTGTAGTATTTACCATGAAGATTATTCAGTTGAATTTTCAAATAAATTCATTCATTAGTTTTTCGGAAATTTGGGTTCCAATATTACATATTAAAATTTTTAGATTTTGTACAAGAAATCTAAAATTCTGAGAAACTAATGAATGATTTGATTTAAAAATTTAACCTTAAGAGGACCGGAAAACCACTATAGTGGCGTGACCCCTGATCGACCTTTACCCCAAAGTCAATTAGTGATATCAGATACCTTTTTGGACCACTTTCTTAGAGCGATCACAAATTTCAAATACCGGTCCTCTAAAGGTTAACTAAATAATCTTCATGGTACGTACTACAAGCTAAAGCATTTATTTTCTTAAAATTTTGCAATAAAATAAAAAGATAGTAAATATTTATGAGTACAGGTGTAGTATCCATTTTACATCTCCTCAAAAAAGATCAGTTAAGAAACCACCTAATTTCTCAGGTGATTTATCATGCCAAAATATCATGTGATAATTTTTTTGGTTTTTATACGTTATAAACCATGCTTAGTAAATTGATAACTATTTTCAAAAAAATTTTTTAATTTTGAACTGTGAAAGTATTTTATAAAATCAGTTAAAATTTTGTCCAAGATTATATTATTAAAAAAATTTAAGTTCAAAATTTTCTAAAATAGTTCTGAATTAACTAAGCACGGTTTAAAACATAGAAGAACCAAAAAAATTAACACAGTATTAATACATAGTATTAATAAAATTAATAAATACCAAAATTTAATTTTTTAATATAGTATAATGAGTAAGGCGTTTAGAAAAAATTTTATTATATATTCTAAAAATTCTATATATACTGATAGCCTATGCATTAGCTCTAGTTCTATTACGGAATAACAATGACGATGAAGAAGAAATTAGTTTTATTTTAAGAACTCTACGCAGCAAGAAAATGCAAGTTATATTTCCTTTATTTTCACTTGGTATTATAGTATTATATAATTTCAGTAATGTTAACAAAAAATCGAGGAACTATTCCCTAAATTCATCGGATGAATAGCGTGATAAGTTTATAAGATGCATTACTAAAACGTTTGATTCAATATCATCGATTAATAACAAACTATCTTACTTGGAATTGACGCTTGAATATAATGCTATACTTTCTAATATTTTTATTGCTATGACAGCTTGAAAATCATAATAGACCGATTCCATCTCAAATCATGCAGACCGACTGCACCTATCTCTCCGAACTGCTTAAAAATTTTTTTATATTTTTCTACTTTGAAAATAAGCGTATACGTATTTTTTTATTTTTCAATATCATCAAAAATGCAGTTTTTATGCACTTTTTAAAAATGACTTATAAATTTTTAATTCTCAAAAATCGAAATTTTTTTTTTTTTTTTTTAATCGTTTTTATCCCTGTAGTGATCTTTATAAATAAATTTAGGCTCGTTCAATGCTACAGAGGATGCTCTTTTAATTCCACCGTCTTTTTTTTTTTTAACAAAAAAACGGAAGTGCAATAGCACTTTTTGTAAAAAATGAAAAATGCATTTTTCTCAAAAACGCCATTTTTTTGTCTCAAATTTTTTTTATGCATAGGTAGCCTTAAGACCTATATTTTCATCGGTGTGGAATTTGGAATATTTTGGTTTTTTTAGTAAGAGATATAAAAAAAATTGAGAAAAAAATTTTCATATTTACATAACAGATGTATATATACGTAGATATCTAGATATACCGCTAGGTGGCTAAATATCGCATAGATAATTTAAGTGCCTTAGGTTTACTTAAGAAAGCAGCTATTCACGGTAGTTATCTCACATCTTTTATACCGTTTAATTTCTAGATATTGAGACTCATTTTGAAATATGTCTGAAACTTATTCCGAGAAGAGACGGAAGTGTCCAAATTTTTTTGGATCACACAAAAAAATTGTTTATAATACCGCTACCAAATTTAGAATGTTGGAAAATTTAGCAGAACATCTGCAGCAACATTTGCCTGATAAGGCGGTACATAGTTCTGATTATGTATATTTCAACTGTTATAAACGCATCAAGAAAATTGAATCAACGAAAATTATTGATGCGATCGATTCAGATAATGATGCTTACTTGGTCCATACTGAAGACCACGATTTTCGTGCAAGCACTCCAGAGCGGATTGAGTATTTGAACGAGACTTTAATTTCAAGTTCCTTCGGTAATGTTTCACCGCTGAAAAGGAAGAGAGCTGTTGATGACTCTTCTTTAGAAACATACGTCACGAGAAAGAAATCAGAATTAATTTCTTCATTTTCCTCTGCAACTAGCTGCAAATTATCGGAAGCATACAATGTTTCAATTGATGCATCCAATGATGGTTTTTCTCAATGCTTCTGCGATGAATGGTTTAACAATTTGGGAGTAGCGCTTAAAATTTGTGGCAGTATCAATAAAAAAATTGAAGTTCTTACGCTGATTCCTTTGTCGGTATCAAAATCTAAAATTTTATCTATCTTTCCCGAAGTGACTGTTTACATGATTGATAAAGCACGAATGCTTGTAAAAACTAAGGAAATATATTCTCAACCTGATGTATACACTGGTCATCCCTTAGACGAAAAGTCTACGAAAATCGCAGTGGAATATTTTCTAAATGACGATTTCAACTATACACGTCAAAGTCCCAATAAATCTGACGTTGTGACCGTTAAAGAAAATGGAAAAAAAGAAAAAAAAGTAAAACGTTTTCTAACGCGCAGTTTAAAAGAGATATATAAATTATTCAAACAAGAACATCCAGAAATAAAAATGGGCATAACAAAGTTTTATACCTTAAGACCAAAGTTTGTTATGTTGAATCCTATTAAAGAAGTCTGTCTCTGCATTTACTGTGCAAATTTTGATTTATACGTGAACTGTATTAACAATTTCATCGGAGAAAAGTATTCAGATCTGAATAATCTTCGCTCCATGCTTTTGTCAGCAATTGTTTGTACAAATGCATCAGAGCAGTGCTATTTCCAAGATTGTTCTATATGCCTGGGTTCTCGTGGTATTAATTTAAATTTGTTTGGATTGGAAACCATAAATGAACATGATGAGATCGTTTTTGCTTTGTGGGAAAATGGGTAACTCGTAAAGAAAACATTAATAATGTCCAATTTTATAAATAATCTTGCTATTTGGACGGTGAAAACAAGCGTCCACATGTATATTAAAAACATACAACGAAAAGCCATAAAAGAGGAAAAAGAGATGGCCAGAACTAATTCTAAACATCTTGTACTGCATGGTGATTTTGCTGAAAATTGGGCGGTGATTCTCAGTAGTCCTGTTCAAGGCAATCACTGGGTCAATCAACAGATTTCTATTTTTACAGCTGTTTGTTATCAAGGAACAGTAACAAAAAGTTTTGCTGTCGTCAGTGATGATACAAAACATGATTCCGCTCATGCCTTGTTGACGATGCAAAAAATCATTGATTTGATGAAAAATGATTCAACTGATTCAATAGAACAAATATCGATTATAACAGATGGAGCCGCAAGTCATTTCAAAAATCGATTTCAATTACATGAAATGAAAAAAGCTTCTAACAATTAAAAATGGTTGTTTTCAGCTACGGGGCATGGGAAAGGTGCGGTTGATGGCGTCGGTGGATTAGTAAAACACTATGCAACCAGACATAATCTTCAAAATTGTCATGTTGAATCAATACAAGATGCAAATGCTTTTGTAAAAAAAGTTCAACCTAACACTGACGCTATTAAATTAATTTTACTGCCAAAAGAAGATATTGAAGTTTTTAGGCAAAGCAAAATAAAAGAGTGGCTTAAGACCCCTAAATTGGCCGGCATTGAAAAAACCCACGTATGGAAAGTAAAAGTAGGGACAAAGAAAAAATTGTATATGGCTCGAACTGCTGCTCATCCTTTCACAAAATTATTAAATAAAGAAAAAAAAAGAAAAGAAAAATTACGTCAAAGAAGAATGTGCGCAATAAGAAAAAGTCCAAAATTCATAAGAAAGGAAAAAAAAATAGAGCTTTTTTTTTACATAATTTCTTATACTTAACGCAAAATTTATGCACTATATATATATATATATATATATATATATATATATATATATATATATATCTGAAATGCGCTTACTCCTGAAATATTTGTTGTATCTATGACGTATTTACATTTATGTAAATATGAAAATTTTTTTCTCAATTTTTTTTATATTTTTTACTAAACCAAAATATTCCAAATTCCACACCGATGAAAATATAGGTCTTAAGGCCACCTATCCATAAAAAAAATTTGAGACAAAAAAAAATGGCTTTTTTGAGAAAAATGCATCTTTCATTTTTTACAAAAAGTGCAATTGCAATTCCGTTTTTTTGTTAAAAAAAATAAAAGACGGTGGAATTAAAAGAGCATCCTCTGTAGCATTGAACGAGCCTAAATTTATTTATAAAGATCACTACAGGGATAAAAACGATTAAAAAAAAAAAAAAAAATTTTCGATTTTTGAGAATTGAAAATTTATAAGTCATTTTTAAAAAGTGCATAAAAACTGCATTTTTGATGATATTAAAAAATAAAAAAATACGTATACGCTTATTTTTAAAGTAGAATAATATAAAAAATTTTTAAGCAGTTCGGAGAGATAGGTGCAGTCGGTCTGCATGATTTGAGATGGAATCGGTCAATACTATTATATCTAGGATGCTCTCTCCGCGCAAAAGTATTCAAAATAAATTGTTTTACTACTGAAAAAGAGATGCTTACAGTAGTATGGTCTTTAGAAAAATCAAGTACTTATTTACTAACAGCGAAATAATATTAAAAACTGTTCATAAAGCTTTGATCTTTGTAAGTTTTTATATGTTATATTAAGAAAATGGAATCTAATGAGTCAAGATTATAATTTTACACTATAATATGTACCAGGTGCAGATAATATGATAGCAAATTGCTTAAATCGATGCAACATTTTAGTCGATTCAGACAATAAACTGATCATATCAAGTTTATTATAAAAGCATCCATCGAGAGAATCAAAGATGTTTCAATGTATAGTCGAATTGAAGAATGAAGACTTGAGATTAAAAATTCCAACCAGATAAAACAGGCATTAAAGTGGTTTATGATCTCCAGTCGTTTTCATCTAATTCATTTAACGGTATTCGACGGACCGCGTGAGCGATTATAAACAAAGGCCAAAAGACAGTTTCGTACTAACACACGTAAAAGCATGTCCACGAGACGTCTGTGTAAACGAACACAGACTCATGCGAAAGAAAAAAACAATTCGGCAACATTGTAACAGAATCATATGTATAAATTCTTTTAAAAATGTTATTTCAAATGATGCTTTAAATAAAATAGCAACAGTAAATTTAAAATATAAGAATATGTTGAAAATGTATTATATTAAAAAAGGTGAGAATGAAATAATTAATATCTTTAGTAAAAAATTGAACAATGAAAAATCTGCAATTAGTAACAATAAAATAGTGTCACAAAAATTATAAACTTTTTGAAAAATAATATTTAATAATAAATTATTATTAAATATTATTCTAAAGTTCTAAATAAAAAATTTATTTATAAGATAATATTTATTATAAGATATTATGATATTATATTCTCAATAGCAAAAAAATTATTTTAAAAGATAATTTGTTTTCAAGTAATCATTTATAGTTTAATATTAATTATTATAGTACTATTTTGTTAATATTTCATTTTGTACTTTTATATAGAATAATGACTCGCTCTCGCGCGATCTTCCGCTGACTGCGACGTTGTCATGTACTCACGTCTCTCTTCCCCCAGTTGCTTTCAGACTTTGTGAACGTTCGAAAATTTTTAACTTTGAATTAACATAACTCTGAAACAGCGCGTGAGAGTCTCACCTAGTTTTTTTATAGTGTTCTAAATAACGTCAATTATTATCTGTTAGTTTTTCGTAAAAATTGAAAGAACCGTTTTTTCGTTATTAAATAAGACATATGTCGAGTTCATGTCGGGTATAGGGAACGCGTGCTAAATCTTGTAAATTTAGAACTTGATATCTCAATTTCGGCACATAAGAAAAATGTAAGATTTGCTATAGGCCAATCAAATTAGATTTTTTCATGTACAAAAGTTTAACAGCAAACCAACTGCGCAATTATATAAAGTAGGTTTGTGGAAGTAAAACATCCAAAATGGCCCCAACAGATGTTGTCCGTTTTTGTTTAAACAATGTTTAAACATTGAAAATTGCCATTTTTTCCCTTTAATTGCAAATATTTCTAGAGCCGTAAAAGCTATCATAATGGCCCAATGAGATAAAATGTAGGTTTTTAAAAGATCTTTAAAATGAATTTTTAATCATTGTGATTGCATTTATGGTTCCCGAGAAAAATGCGAAAAACCACTAAAAATGCTTAAAATTTCAAAAATTCATAACTTTTTTAATTTTATGATTTAAGAGCTGGCCCCGTGGGAATAAATTGTTTTTTATATGCAAAATAAGCATACGCAAGCAGAATTCTGTAGGACTAATAGTTTTTTCATAATATCAATTACAAGCTATAAACAAATAATTTTTAATAGGCCATTCTATCTCACACGATCAACTTTTTAAAGTTTTTAACATCGATTCTGAAAGTTTAGATATCCCTCTACAAAATGTATATTTCAGATTTTTTATTAATTCTTTATAAAGACCTTAAAAATTCATTTAAACATTGTGTCTTGCGCTTGGATGCCTGAAATAAAGTTAGTAGTGGGGGAACAAGCAGGATATCTGCTGTGCGCCTGCAACATAGACAGGCTACCCGACTTACGCTTCCCCTTGGCTTGTAGTTCCCCCACTACTAACTTTATTTCAGGCGTCCGAGCGCAAGACGCAATGTTTAAATGAATTTTTAAGGTCTTTATAAAGAATTAATAAAAAATCTGAAATATACATTTTGTAGAGGGATATCTAAACTTTCAGAATCGATGTTAAAAACTTTAAAAAGTTGATCGTGTGAGATAGAATGGCCTATTAAAAATTATTTGTTTATAACTTGTAATTGATATTATGAAAAAACTATTAGTCCTACAGAATTCTGCTTGCGTATGCTTATTGTGCATATTAAAAACAATTTATTCCCACAGGGCCAGTTCTTAAATCATAAAATTAAAAAAGTTATGAATTTTTGAAATTTTAAGCATTTTTAGTGGTTTTTCGCATTTTTCTCGGGAACCATAAATGCAATCACAATGATTAAAAATTCATTTTAAAGATCTTTTAAAAACCTACATTTTATCTCATTGGGCCATTATGATAGCTTTTACGGCTCTAGAAATATTTGCAATTAAAGGGAAAAAATGGCAATTTTCAATGTTTAAACATTGTTTAAACAAAAACGGACAACATCTGTTGGAGCCATTTTGGATATTTTACTCCCACAAACCTACTTTACATAACTGTACAGTTGGTTTGCTGTTAAACTTTTTTACAAATATCAGACATTTTTCAGCTAAATTGATTGGGCTACTAAGCTTATGTAAGTTATTATGATGAGCATTTGAGTTCAATTTTAGGAAAATTGTAAGAAAACTCGTTTTGGGCTACCTTAAACTGACTCATTGGTGGACTTACGGAATTGCACCTCGACTTATTAATCTAATTAAGCAACATTGTCGCGGTTATTATTTATATAGATGACCGATTTTGCCTATACAACTTCGTCAACCGAATAGATTTTGATATATAGTAGAATTACATAGGGGTTGAGATGAAAAATCTCAAAAAAATAAAATAAAAAACAGGTATAAAACTAGCACATCGGTGGGGTTACGGAAGTGCACCTTGGCCGATCAATGAAGATAAGTAGCGTTTATGGCGATTACTGTTTAAATTGGTAATAGTATTGCCTATACAACTTCATCGATCAAATAGGTGATTTTTCGTTTCCAACAATGTGTGCGGTAGATCAGTAAACGAACTTTCGGTTTTAAGCCTAAACAATATGATATAAATACCAAAAACATTTTTCATTATTGGGTGATGCTAGAGTCTGACAACTTTTAGATTCTTGACTTAGAATAGAATTTTACTTTAAAAGGCCTGCAATGGGAGTCCGCATTATTTAAATTGAGTTCATAGTAAAGGGTATAGAAGATAAAACGCAATTGGGTTTTTTATTTTTTACCCAAATTTTAATTGTAATTCAAAATTAAAAGTTCAGCGCAGAAGATGTGATTGTTAGAAATATTTTTATGAAAGGAAAAAACTAAATATGACAATGTCTTTAATAAAAGTACAGAACACTATATATTTATAATATAAACTTTTATTTTAGCATTTTGTACTTTAAAAAAAAAAATTCTTACATCAAATTTTCTTTATTTGTAGAAATATTCTTAAGAATCATATCTTTTGAGCTAAACTCACAATTTTCAATTACAACAATTAATATGTGAGTGAAAAATGAAAAACTTAATGAGACAAGGATAGCGAATCCGACCTCTTCTTAAATAATTATTGGAAAATAAGTAAAATAAAGCGAATTAAAAACTAAATTCAAACTTTTCAAAATCATTGTTTATAGTAAATATGACTACAAGTTCACAAAATGCTAGAACCAAGTAGTTGGAAGGTATACCAATAATACAAAGATATTTTAGTTTCCGTTATAATTAATATTGAGAAAAATAGATACAATGAACAAATAATCTACAAGAAAAAAAGCATCATAAACCTATTAATAATGATAGAAAACGCATGTACATGGGCTAATTAAAATTCAGTCTAGCATAATAAGAATCATAGTTTTATGTGAAAATTACTATATAAAAATATTATAAAATATTATATTTTATAATAATTAAATATAATTATAAAGTTCTTTCTTTTTATTATTATTTCACTATTAATTGTAAAGGTTTACTTACTTAATTGTAATAACTCTTTCTCCTAGTGATTTGTTTTGCTTCTCTACCTCAATATGAGCCCCTGTTACTGTTCGAATAGCATTAATGTTACTTCCGCCTCTGCCGATGACTCTACTGATAGCACTGGGAGGAACAGAAACTTTTTTAAAGCGGAATGGTGAGTTCATAAACTTTGTCGAATCATCGTTTTGACCCCTACAAAAAACAAATAGAATTTTTAATTTTGAAGAAAACAGTACATAGATGAATATAAAACATAAAGTTTTCGTAATACGGATACAATATTCTATGTAACATGTATTTAGTAATCCTTGATTTAAATATTTGTTGAGTGTTGTGTACATTTATCAGTATTAAAATTTGTTTTCTTTATAACGCTCAAAAAGCTTACAGATTTCCATATTCAAACGTATATTCTTAGTTATTCATGGAGCAAAAACTAAGAATATACGTTTGAACATGCTGATCTGTAAGCTTTTTGAGGGTTATAGAGAATACAAATTTTAATACTGATAAATTTACACAAGACTCAATATATATATACGCGAGATTGTAATGAAAATCGCTGAAACTCTGAGAATATATTCTTTTTATTATAAAAAACATGAAAAAAAAATTTTCAAGGATCTAGATTGAAAGGATCAAGATCAATAAATCCCTAAAATTTTGAAATTTTTCAAAATTTTTGGAAAAGTCCCACTTTTTAACCGATTTTAAAAACGCTGCCAAGTGCTTTGGCGCAATGCTTTCTCATAGAACTCATTGAGTTAGGGTAATTTGATTTTATTTTTTAAAATATGATTTCAATGTAAAAAATATAATTTCTATTTAAGAAAAATTGAAAATGGAAATAGTGTCAGTGTGTGTAAGTATAAAAATTATTATCAATGTGTTTGAGAGGCAGAGAAATTAAGAAAAGAGTTAGTGAGAGCGTTAAATCATATATTAGAAGAAGTTATCAAAGAGCTGCGTTATGAAAATTATTTTTTAAAAACTTTTTTTTTTTCATTTATTTATTTAATGTCGCATCAACAACTAGGTTATTAGCAATATAATTATAATTTCATACAAATATATATGTTTGAAGATTACATAGAATGGTACAATAATACTTTATAACAGTTATTTAGAATGAGAATTCATTTGAATAAAAATATCTTAACCACTTAAATTCAATTATACATATTGATTGATTTTAGAAACTTTAACACTTTTTTTACATTGTCTTGTGAGTTGAGTAATGTCTTAATGTTTCCGGTTATGTTATGATGTTGTTTAGCTGTGGTGAAGTTTGGGCATGTGCAGATTAGATGTTCTATAGATAAAGGGATATTGCATAGGTTACATATTTTTTTTTGTTCTTTGTTGAGTAGGTAAGAGTGAGTGAGTTTGCAATGGCTTATACGGATTCTTGTGATAATTGTTTGTTCTTTTCTATTGAGATTACGTGTGGTTCTTTTAGTGTAGATGTTGTCTCTTTTAGTGTGAAGGTATGTGTGTTGCCGTTTTTCCAGCTGTTGTTCCAGAGGTCAATTATTGATTTGTAAATCATATTAGCTGCTATTCTTGATGGTAATGGGAGGCTTGGTGTCTGGTTGTTTGACAGAATAGTTTCGGTGGCTGTTTGAAGTATTTACTGAGCGAAAATGTTGTTATCATCGATTAAGTGTCTTGTGATTTCCATTTGTTTGTTGCTTGGTTGAATTATTTTGTTTTGAATTTGGTTTACTAAGGTGTTGGTGGAGTAAGGCTTGTTAATATTATTGATAAGATGAACCGAGTTTGTAAATATTTTCCAATTTGTGTTTTCTGAGCTTTCTATTATTTCTATGGCTTTTATTAATGTCCAATAGTTAGCGAATTCTATGGAGTATGAATGTAGAAAAGAAAACTGTATATTGTTGTCTTTCGACATTATCGAGATACCGATTACATTGTTTGAATTCTAACAGCAGGTATAGATGAGATTGAATTCAGTTACTTCTGTTTTATTATTTTAATTTGTGTGAATGTTTTGTAGTATGTCTATGGGGTGTGGCTTATATATTTGTGTGATGATTTCTGAAATAGTTATGTTGGCGTCTATTAAGAGGTTGTGAGGTTTGTTTATAAATGGTGTAAATCCACTAATGAAGTCTTGAAGGGCCACGTCTTCGTTTTCGAATATGGTGGAGTAGGCTAAGTTGTCTGGTAGTGAGGCTATTTTGCAAGTGTACTTACTAGGAGAGTGCCACATCTCTAAATCACGGATTTTGTTTAAACTGCGGAATAAATCTTCGTATGACGAAATATGGAAAAAGCCAAAGTTATAATCACAAACACTCAATATTTACCTTGATACAGGCAATTAAAGAAAATCACTAAAAAAGTTACTGGATTTTCAAACACTCTTAGCTCTTAAGCATCGATAGCTAGAAGCTTAACACTTTTTTTAAATTAAAGCTGAGCTCAAATCTTTTCGAAATAGCACCTATAGCATATCAAAATATTATTTCTTCCTAAAGTTATAGCGTAATAAAGATTAAGCCTGAATTTTCTTAAAACATTAATTAATAATATAAACTAAAATTAAGTACAATCTTTATTACGCTATAACTTTAGTAAAAAATAATATTTTGATATACTATATATGCTATTTTGAAAGGATTTGAGCTTAGCTTTAATTCAAAAATAGTTTCAAGCTTCTAGCTATCGATGCTTAAGAGCTATAAGTGTTTGAAAATCCAGTAACTTTTTTAGTGATTTTCTTTAATTGCCTGTATCTAGAGAAATATTGAGCGTTTGTGACTATAACTTCAGCTTTATCCATATTTTGTCATCTGAAAACATATCCCGAAGTTTGAGAAAAATTGGTGATCCGGAGATGTAGCACTTTCCTAGTTAGCCATCAATTTGATTCTTCTGTAGCTTAGTAGGGTTATGTTACTCTCCGCCAGTAAGCTGGTGGTAGGGCTGGTATGATAAGCTCCTTGTGCGATCTTGATACTTTTATTGTGGATAGATTCCAGGGAGTTTGCGTGTTTTGAAGAGCCGTAAATGATACACCCGTAATTTATTTTCGAAACACTGTGGCTTTGTATGTGTTTAGTAGAATGGATTGGTCCGCTCCACAGGTTTTAGCTGCTAAAGTTTTTATTATTTTTGGTCTGTTGTGAGCTTCGTATTTCAAATGTTTAATGTGGTTTCTCCATGTTAGTTTTCAATCGAAGGTGAGCCCTAGTATTTTAATTTCTTCGACTTTTTGTATCTGTTGATTGTTTAAATTGAGAGTTATCTTGAAGTCATCTTGTTTGGTTGAGGAAATAATATAGTTGGTTTTAGTTGGTGAGAATTTGAAGCTGGTAGCTATAGACCATGAAAAGATATTATTTAGTGAGTTCTGCAGGATGTTTTCGGTGATTAGAAAGTCCCTTCCTGTTGTGTATATTGTGAGATCATCGGCAAATATACAGAATCTATTTGGGGCTTCGATGCATGCTGTAAGCTCGTTTATGGCTATCAGGAAAAGAGTGATACTGATTATCGATCCCTGTGGGACTCCGTTTTCTTGAATTAATCTGTCTGAGAATACATTGTTTACTTTTACCTGAATGAGCCTGTCATTTAGGAAGTTTTCTATGAATGCGAGTATATGGCCACTTATTTGTTTTTTGAGAAGTTGCATCACTCGGTCTTTCCATATTGTTTCGTAGATCTTTTCCAAATCCAGTGATACTGCTGCTAACTAGGAGAGTGTCACACCTCCGGATCACGGATTTTGCTCAAACTTCGGGATAAGTTTTCAGATGATAAAATATGGAAAAAGCTAAAGTTATAGTCATAAATCTCAATATTTCCCTAGTTACAGGCAATGAAAGAAAATCACTAAGAAAGTTACTAGATTTTTAAACGCATATAGTTCTTTAGCGTCGATAGCTACAAGCTTGAAACTTTTTTTAAATTAAAGCTGAGCTCAAATCCTTTCGAAACAGTAGTTACAGCATGTCATAATATTATTTTTTCCCAAAGTTAGAGCGTAATAAGGATTGGACCTAATTTCAGCTTTTATTATTAATTAATGTTTTTAAAAGAAAAATCAGGTCCAATGTTTATCACGCTCTAACTTTGGGAAAAAATAATATTTTGACATGCTATAACTACTAATTCGAAAGGATTTGAGCTTAGCTTTAATTTAAAAAAAGTTTCAAGCTTGTAGCTATCAATGCTAAAGAACTATATGCGTTTAAAAATCTAGTAACTTTCTTAGTGATTTTCTTTAATTGCCTGTAACTAGGGAAATATTGAGTATTTATGAATATAACTTTAGCTTTTTCCATATTTTATCATCTGAAAACTTATCCCGAAGTTTGAGCAAAATCCGTGATCCGGAGGTGTGACACTCTCCTAGTAAGTGTAGGTTTTTTCCGAATGCGTTGAAAATTTCTGATTCTAACAAAATAGAGTGGTCGATGTTGGATTTGTTTGATCTGAAGCCGCCTTGAAGCTGAGAGAAGCAATTTTTAGATTCGAGGTAGGTTTTAAGTTTTTTGTTTACTATTTTTTCCATGAGTTTGCAGATGTTGCATGTCAGAGATATTGGTCTGTAATTTTTAGGAGATGCAGAATCTTTGCCAGGTTTATTGATATGTATTATTGTGGCTAGTCTCCACTGAGTCGGAAATATATTGTGTAATCAGATAATGTTAAATATTTTGTAGATATATTGAATAGCCGAAAGAGGAAGAATTTTTAGGAAGATATTGTGGATAGAATCTGGACCAGCACTGGAGTTTTTGAAGTGTTTGAGTGTTTGAGTTATTTCGTTTAAACCTATTGAAGAGTTTAGTAGAGGAATATCCGGAATATCATCGTATTTTTCTTGGGTGAAGTTGTAATTATTTTTGAAGTCTGAAAATTCTTTGTTATAGTTGCTGTTGCTGGAGTTTTGTGAAAAGGTGGAAGCAAACTTATTGGCGATGTCTATTGTTCCATGGATTATTTGGTTGTCTTCGTCTATTAAAGTAGAAATTAATCTTGATTTGTGTTTCCCTCGTACTCTTTTTTTTTATATATGAATGAGACGGGTGAGTTTGAATTGAGGATTGGACAAATTCTAGCCAGCATTTTCTTTTAGTTTCTTTTATAGTCCTTTTATAGATGGCTTTCTTTTTATTGTGTTCTATCATGTTTTCTGTGGTTTTGTGTTTTTTGTATCTATTAAAGGCGTGTTTGGACTCTCTGCAAGCGTTGGAACATTCTTCATTCCACCATGGCGTTTGGTTTTTGTTGTGTTTGTTACTGTATTTTGGAATGCTAGCTTTAGCAGCGGAGAGTACTATCTTATTAGGGTTGTCGAATAATACGTCTATATTTGGGTTGGTGAGTTGAGAAGGATTATTCAACTTTTAGATGTTATTATCAACTTCAGATTTGTATAGATTCCAATCCGCCTTCCTGAAATTCCATGGCTCCTATGATGAGTTATTTTCTTGATTGCTGATAGTCGTACTTGAGAAAATGTGTATAAGAATAGGATAATGGTCGTAATTGTCAAGGTCTTCACAGACTTCCCAGTCAATATTCTTTGTAATAGCCTATGTTTAGGCTTGCTTCTTCAATTTACTCTTTCACTATTTTACCTCTTTTGTCTGGGTTTATTAAGCCCCAATTTGTATTGTGAGCATTAAAGTCTCCCATAACTATACACGATGTTGGTAGTTGTGATTTCAACTCACTAGGAGAGTATCAGACCTCCGGATCACGGATTTTGCTCAAACGTTGGGATAAGTTTCAAGATGTCAAAATATGAAAGGAAACAGAATTTTAGATCTCAACGCTCAATATTTCCATAGTTACAGGCAATTAAAGAAAATCACTGAAAAAGTTACTAGATTTTCAAACGCTTACAGTTCCTTAGCATTGATACTTAGGAGGATGAAACTTTTTTTAAATGAAAGCTGAGCTCAAATCCTTTCGAAATAGTAGTTATAGCATATCAAAATATTATTTTTTCCCAAAGTCATAGCGTAATAAACATTAGACCCAATTTCAGCTTTTGTTATTAATTAATGTTTTAAAAAGAAAAATCAGGTCTAATATTTATCACGCTATAACTTTGGGAAAAAATCATATTTTGACATGCTATAACTACTATTTCGAAAGGATTTGAGCTCAGCTTTCATTTAAAAAAAGTTTCATTCTCCTAAGTATCAATGCTAAGGAAATGTAAGCGTTTGAAAATCTAGTAACTTTTTTTAGTGATTTTCTTTAATTGACTGTAACTAGGGAAATATTGAGCATTGGGGTCTAAAAGTCTGTTTCCTTTCATATTTTGACATCTTAAAACTTATCCCAAAGTTTGAGCAAAATCCGTGATCCGGAGGTCTGATACTCTCCTAGTTAGCTAAGCTATCAGATGTTAGCTGTTGGCTGTTTGGTAGGTAGACATTACATATAAAGATTCTGTTGGGAAGATATCATTCGACAGCAACTGCTTCCAAGTTTGTATCTGAAGGGATTTCTTTACTGTAGATGTGGTTCTTTATATAGGTTGCCACTCCTCCACTTGCTTGGCTAGACAGTCTGTTAGTGTGGAAGTTTTTGTAGCCTCTGAGATTTGCATGATTGTCAAGCTTAAAATGGATCTCTTGAAAGCATAATAAATCTGGATGTCTTTCGTATATTAATTTCTGTAGATTTTCCAAATGACTATAGTAACCGTTGACATTCCATTGAAGAATTAATTTTCCTGTTTTATTATTTTTATTGTGTTGTTGATTCATTGTTGAAGTTATTATTGGTTCGTAGTTTGTACTTTGGCTATTTCTTGATCTAATTTTTTTATAATCTTGGTGAATCTGATTTTCATTCCTTTGGTTTCCAGATAGGGGTAAAGAGTTTTGAGCATATTTTTTAGGTCAACGAGGTTCGTTGTGTGTTCCTTAGCTATCTCGATAGTGTGTTGGTTGGTGTAGGTTTTGTCGATGAAGCTCTTAAAGTTTAAAAAGCTTATTGGAAAGTCCCGATGTTGATTATTTACTATTTTTTCGAGTGGTTGAAGGTATTTGTCCAAGTTAGGCGGTGTGGTTGAAGTGTTGGAAATTTGGAGTTTTTTCTTTAATTTTTAAACTATATTTAATGATTCATTTGTGGCTTTGTCCGATAAGTCTTCCTCTTCAATAGAGGCGTCTGAATATGAATCTATTTCTGATGTTACTGTTACTTCGGTGATGCTTTGTGTTTGAGAGGATGCGAGAGACTCGGGATAAGGTCTTCTAAAAGCCACTTTATCTATTTGCATGTTGTTGTCATTGATTTCCGGTGTAAGACTGTCCATTGGGTTATTATTTTTTGTTGCACTTTGTTGACTATTATTAGCTGTTTCGTTGTTGTTGATTTCCTTAACTATTTTTTCTGTTGTCGGTAGCATCTATGGTGATAAGCAGGTTAGATTTTTTGTTAGCTTGGTCCATGGAATTTTTTGTTTGCGTTACGTCCTTTTCTGTGTTTATTTCTTCGCTTATGGTTTGAGAGGCAGAAGTTTGACTGTTAAGTTGGCAGGTCTTTGCTATATGTCCCTCTTGTTTGCAAAGGAAGCATTTGATGGTTTCTGTGCTGCGAAATATAAAGAATGTTTCCCCTTCATAATTTAATTTAAGCAACTTTGTAATTTTAGGTACGTCAGAAGGCTTTACATAAACTTTCCTTCGGTCACTCAACACATGTTTATATTTTTCGTCCGTTATGGCTGCTTTTAAAGTTATTATGGGAGAACCTCTCTTTGTGTTGTTGTTGTTGTCTAAATAATCTTTTAAGACGTTATGAGGAATACTGGGACAGACATTCGACAAAATTATTCTAGTTAATTTCGAAGTAAGTGGTCTTATTGGAACTTTGAGATCGTTGATATTTAGAAACTTGTATTCATCTGTTATATCGCCTGCTAGTTGTTTACTTGTTAAGTATATTCTCACGCTGTTCCCAGAAATTCTCGACGAATAAATAACGTTATGTTCTTGAACAATGTTGCCGACGGCCACAGTGTAGTCGGTTAGATTTAATCCTTCTACGCAATCTATTATAAGGCCTTGTTCATTTTTTGGGAAGAGACTTCTTTGTATGGTCCTTGCATAACTAACCTGGTTTACACTAACTTGATTTTCATTATTTGCACTTGTTACATTTTTTTCACTATCATTATTTTCTGTTATCATGTTTGAACTAACATTTTTTGCGACGATTGGATTTTAAACTAAATTCATTTTGTGTTGATTGATCTTTTTTTGGATCGTTCAACGATTTTGTTAAATTTTTGGATTTAAAATACTCGCTATGGAGCTGAAAGGGGCGAAGCCCAGTATACTAAGCCATCTAGGAAACGCTTTGTTTACTAACAAGGAAAGTACCCCAGGTGTACCCCACCGATTTTCTTCATTTTTTGATATGTTGTAGTACATCGAAAAATATTTGACACGTGTTTTTTCGTTCGTGCTAATTCGGCGATTTTAGGGGTGAAAACCACCCCAGAAGTTCAGCCCCAAAAATGGTTTTTCCTACATTTCTCGGAAACTATTTCGAATTTCTCGGTGAAAAAAAGTAAATATTATTTGTTATTCAAAAACAAGTATCTGAGTATTATTTTCACCGATAAAGGTTGCATCCCCTTGTTTTCATAAGAGAAAAACTATATTTTTTAACACTTTCTCCTATACGAAAATTCAAAAATTTGTCGAATCTGAAAAGAAATAATCACATATACACAAAATTTCGAAATAATATAAGCATAATTGAAAATTTTTCCAAAACATCCCTCAAAAGGGGTGAACTACCCTCAACAGGGCTATTTTAATAACTTAATATTCCATGCTTAGGGGGTAAAACACCCCCAAAATTAAAAACCCGATAATGCATTTTTTAATTTCTCAGAAACCGCTTCGAGTTTCTAAATGAAACAAAATGGATAATAATTTTTGTTTGATGGCGAGCATTTATTTCTACGTGTAAGAACAAACAACTCCTTTCATAAAAAAATATAAATAAATAAATAAATCTAGTCAGTTTTTTCTATTGTAGAGTCTTCATATTCTACTCGTATTGGTAAGGAATTAATTCAGTAGTAGACGATGCTTATATTGTTGACATAATCGGTTATTCCCAGGCAAAAATAAATTTTACAAAGGTTATAACAGTTATTAACTTTTATTTACTTTTTTTTGGATGCGGTGTATAATCATAAAAGCAATCTGTTAATAAAACTTGTTATCAGTTATAAACTTTTTTTTCTTATATGAACTTTATGTCATAAAATATTTTTATAATAAGCAAAGAACTGTAAAATGGTATATATTTATTTATAATTATTTACAGCTATGTATAACAGCTTAAAACTTTTCTAATAGTTCCAATTCCGACGTTTATAATCTGTTTTTACCAGTTTTAAACTTTTTTAATCTTTTATTACAGAAGATAATTTCTGTCTGGGTTATTCATGAAATAAGAAACGTAAACAAAGTATTTTCGGTTGATCTTCTTCTCTCTCCAAAAAACGCAGATTATTTTTATCAATTATCTTACTTTTGTTTCTTTCAAACAGTTGCATTTAAAACTTACGTTCAGTTCAGAATCAGTTAGAGCCAATATCTTTTTTTGCAACATCACACAGTGCTAGTTGGAACATTTGAAAATTGTTTAAGTAGCTTAATAATTCAACGAATAATAATATTATTATAAGTTAAGGATTGTTCAATGTTTCTATAATTTATTAAATAGAAAAATGTATCTGGAGTCACTTTTGTTTTCTCAAATAAGAAGCTTTGTAATAGTATCAACAAAATTTTTTTTAAATACATTACATTACATTTTTTTTAAATTCATTGACAGCGCTTCTTCAAATTTAAGTAATTGTTCTATGAAATTAGTTTTGACTTTGTAAAATCATTCAGAGTTTAATTCTTTATCTAAATACATTTATTTAAATAATATAGTCCGTGATGTATTATTTATGAGAATATAACATTATATTTCGTATTCTGTAGTAATTATTATTCTAAATCATCTACTAATATAGAAGATTTAAAAAGTTTATAACTGATATAAATAGCTGGTTACAAAAGTCGGAATTGAAACTATTAAGAATGTTGTAAAATACATTCAGAACGTTATAAATTGTTAGATACTTTTATACATTTTTTTTGGATCACAGGTAAAAATCGTCTTTTATGATAAATGTTTAAAAAAGTTTATAACTGACATAAACAGGTTATAGTCAGGTTTTGTGACTTAAAAAAGTTTAAAGCTATTATAAATAGTTATATACTTTTTGTATTTTTTTTTGCTTATCACAAAGACATTTAATAACATAAAGTTCACATCAGAAAAAAGTTAATAAAAGTTAACTCTTTTTTACCTGATAATAATAAAAAAAAATTGATAACTTTCATAAGCTGTTATCAGATAGTCTTAAATCTTACGTTTTAAACAGTTATATACTGTTTTTAAAAATTATAAAAAGTTGTATACTATTATTAAAAATTACTTACTGAATTTATTTCCGTCTGGGAGATACTATATTTTATCACATTTTAAGTTTTAATTCAATATCTCACAATACACTCTGTGTGTGTATGCGTGTGTGTGCGTGTGTGTGTGTGTGTGTGTGTGTGTGTGTGTGTGTGTGTGTAGGTGTGTGTGTGTGTGTGCGTGTATGTGTGTTTTTAAATTAAAGAGAGTTTTATGCTGACTCTAATGCGCTATCAATATATTCATAATATTAAACTTTCTACAAACAGGATACATCAACTCAAGATGTCATAAAACATATTATCAACATGTTTATTTAGTAATTTTATTTTTCATTATTACAAAACTTTCTGTTTGAAGAAGCAAAATAGATATTTGTGTATCTTTCAGAAGTTATGAATTAGAGTTATACATTATTTTATTATGCAAATAATATAACAGAAATCAACAGGAATTAATCCGAATTACAACATCAACACTGTTTGTAGGTAACTCATAAACAAGATGTACGTCAACCCTATGAATGTAATAAATCTGCTATTGATAGCTTTCCAGTCAATGAATTTAGAAAATACCCCTATAAATGAAGAGGCAATTATTTTAAAGAATGTTATTGAAAAAATGTTGTTAGATGCGATGAACGAGTTTAATAATATTGAAATAACCGTCGATAACACCTTGGATTTTGAAGAACCTTATAAAGATGTCAACATGGAAATTGTAGAAGATGACGATAAAGATTGGGCTTACTATGACGATCTTGGACAGTGTACTGAAGACGAAGAAGGATTGTCTCATGATTATAAAAGCAGAGCGGTTGAATTCTGGAGAAGCGGAAAAAATAAAAATCTTGCTCTAAAGACAGTGCAAAATAGATTTCGTAAAGTTTCATCCATAACCCAATTAAAACGTTGGGCTAAAACGCTAAATAAAGGAGGCACTTACAGAGAGAAAGTAGGAAGAATTTGTGATTTTGTTTTACAGAATTTCAAAAATGCTATTGAAGCTGATCATATAGTACACAATAATGATTTGCAAAGATGGGAACTACAAGCGCAAAAACGGATTGGTTCTGAAGATACAGGTTTTAAAGCATCAAAACATTGGTTGAATAATTTTAAAAAAGCTCATAGAATAGTGGGTAGAAAAATTAATAAATTTGTCACAAAAAAAACTTTAGAGGAGGCTAATTATTTAGAAAGTCAAGCCAATGCTTTCGTTCATGAAATTAAAAATATCATAAAGGAGAAAGGTACAGCTAATATTTTTAATACTGATCAAAGTGGATTCCAGCTGGAGATTCATTCTGAAAGAACCTTAGCAGTGGAAGGAGAAAAGCAAGTTCAATGCCTCGTTCAATCAGTCTTCTCAACAACTCACAGTTACACCATTCAACCGTTTATTTCTGGAGATGGTCAGCTTATGTCGCCACTTTTTATGGTATTAAACGAAAAAACCGGAGAATTTGGACCTGTCGTACATAAAGATCTTTTTCGACCGAACAATGTTTATGTTATGGCATCTAAATCTGGAAAATTAACTTCAGGTAAGATTTCTATTATGCATTCCTAGAGTTAACTTTTATAATATACCACCAATTTTAAAATTAATTTTATTGCAGATCATTTTAAAACATGGCTCAAAGAAGTATATTTTTCGAACGTCGGTTCGACTAGTGTTCTTTTACTTGACTCATGGAGTGGACATAGTCCTGAAATAATTCAAGAAGTAAAACCTGCTAATAAGGAATTTATCGTAAAGGTAATTCCAAAAGGTACTATTAGTAAAATTCAGCCATTAGACGTTCATGGATTCAGAATTTAAAAAAATTACGTTCGACATTTCTCGGACAGTGTCATTCTGATAAATGAAGATTTGAATCTAAATTTAAGAAATAACATAATAAAACTCCAATCACTAGTACATAATCAATTATCTTTGCCAAGGTATAAAAATTTATTCAAGTACTCTTGGTACAAAAGTGGATATGTAGAAGAGAAACCAGAAAATTTTATTAATCCGGTTGAATTTGGATCCAGAGACAAATTTGACGTGAAATATGAAGTCGAGGGCTGTTCAAATGTAGGAATAATCAGATGTTCATGGTGCAAAAAAAATTTATGCCCAAAGCATTTTTTTGAAGACTATCATTATTTTACAAAATATGAAGAGTAAATATAAAAAGTGTAACTAATATTTCAATGAAAATGAGATAAAAAAGAAACTACTTTTTCGAAATTAATGAACTTAGAATTTATTAAATTTATTAATTTTAACTAATTAATATACATAAGAAAAAAATTGAGATTTACCTACTTCAAATATTTTAAAAGTATTTCATAACTTTATAATTAGTTCAACTTTATTTTGTTTATAATGTAATGATTTTTCTCTGATACAACGAAAGTTAGAATTTTCATTCCAAAAAGCTGACGAAAGACTGTATTTTTGCTTGCGATTAAAAAATAATTATAATCCATTTTGTTTTATTCAGAAACTCGAAGCGGATTCTGAGAAATTAAAAAATACATTATAGGAATTTTAATTTTTGGGGGTGTTTTACCCCCTAAGCAGGGTTTTTCTGAAGAATTCTAGATAACATAAGTTTTAATTATAAAGATGAATATAATACGTTGATTTACTCGACGATATTCATCTGGAATATTAAGTTATTAAAATAGCCCTGATAAGGGTAGTTCACCCCTTTTGAGGGATGTTTTGGAAAAATTTTCAATTATGTTTATATTATTTTGAAATTTTGTGTATAATGCGATAATTTCTTTTCAGATTCGACAAAATTTAGAATTTTTGTATAGAAGAAAGTGTCGAAAAATATGGTTTTTCTCGTATAAAAACGAAGGGATGCAACCCTTATTGGTGAAAATAATACACAATTACTTGTTCTTAAATAATAAATAATATTTACTTTGTTTCACCGAGAAATTCGAAATAGTTTCCGAGAAATGTAGGAAAAACCATTTTTGGGGCTGAACTTCTGGGGTGGTTTTCACCCCTAAAATCGCGGAATTAGCACGAACGAGAAAACACGTGTCAAATTTTTTTCGATGTACTACAACATATCCAAAAATGAAGAAAATCGGTGGGGTACACCTGGGGTACTTTCCTTGTAAGCACAGAGAGCCACTGTAAACATGTTTACTCTTTGTGAAGACACAGAGTGAACTGTTTAAAAACTTGTTTCATAAAGATATTATCCATTAACTTTTATTCTAACCAAATTTATTGAATTTTCGGAAGAATGAGAAAAATGAAATGTGAATAGTATATTTATCTACGAAGGCAGATACCAAAAAAATGAAAAATCGGAAATTTTTTTAGAATTCTTAAAATGACTCTATAAAAAAAACTACTTTAAGAAAATCAATTTCCAATAGCTTCCCGCTTACTTAGACAAAATAATAGATAGTATGCAGGATTTGAAGCAAATCCATCGATCAATTTTCTAGATCTAATTTTCTAAATAAATAACATTTTCTTTTCAAAATTTCTTTTCGAAAATTTTCAAAATGCTCTAAGATTAAAACTACTCTAAGAAATCAATTTTTGAAAATTTTCCGTCTTTTGACAGTCGCAAATAATTTCTCTGCAAATTTTAGAACAAATCTATCGAGTACGTAACGTAAAATAAAAAAAAAATAAGAAAAAATCGAAATTTTTTAAAAAAATTTTAAAATTCTCTAAAATTGTAACCACACTAAGAAAATTAGTTTTCGAAAGTTTCTTTTTCTTTAGACAATAGCGAATTGATTGTATAAAAACTTTGGAAGAAATTTATAGTATGATTTACGCAAAATAAAAGATAAATGAAAAATAAAAATTTTTTTGAAAATTTTCAAAAGCTCTAAAATTAAAACTGCACTGAGAAAATTAGTTTTCCAAAGCTTGTTTTCTTCAAACAATAGCGAATAACTTGCAGACAAATTTTAGAGAAAATCTATCGAATGGTTTTCGTAAAATAGAAAAAAAATTAAAAATAAAAATTAAAAAAAATAATTTTTCAAATGCTCTGAAATTAAAACTACGCTAGGAAAATCAGTTTTCTAAATTTTTTCTGCTTTTGGCAGTCTAAAATAAATTCCATACAAAGAGTATAGCCGAATAACCATGTAAAAATGGCCTTGACTCCGATTTCCCTGAAACTTTGCTTACTTTTTTGTCTTTTCAAAAAACTAAAGTCCTGAAAGTTTCAATTCCCTATGGTCAAAATTGGCTTCATAACCTCAAAAAACGTGTTTTTCAGTTTTTTTGCTATAATTAAGTGAATTCTTAATGGATCTTCAAAATTCGAAATCGAGGTAAAAGAGGACGATAAAACGCATATATTTAGTGACTATATAAAACCTCAAGAGTCTCAAACATAACCTAAAAATGAATTTGAAAATTTCAAAATGGCCTGTACATTAACGGTATGAATGCATACTGATTTTTTACTTTTAGAAACTTTACTTTTCATAAAATCTATCATTCATATATTCTGCAGATTTTTGTAGGAGTGGTGGAAATCACCTAAAATATCAAAAAACTGAAAATTTTATAGATTTATAGCATTTTAGAGGCTCTATTGCATTCTGATCGTGAAAATAACAACAAATACACGTTCAGCGACCAGAAAAATCTCCTAAATATCGATAATCAGTCGGATTTATATCATATGTATCCATAAAATACGAGAACAAGCTTAAAAAAAATCGTTTTTTGACCAAAAAGACTCCTGTAATCTTCTTATTACCATCTTAAACTATAATTTTACCACGTCATCTTCAAAGTAACCTTAAACATTTATTCATTGACTAATAACTTTCTTGGTACTGATTTTTAATCTTATTCAGTACAATGTTTGGCCGAAAGATATGAAATTAACCTCAAAAAATGCGAATAGTGACTAAAAATGACCTCAACTATCATTTTTCTGACGTATTCGAAACAATTCTTTGTATGATTTCTTTGAAATAACCTCAAAAATATATTGATGGATTCTAAGAGCTTCTTACTGAGATTGTTTATATTGTTCAGTGCGATGTTCTGTCGAGCACCACCAAAATATCGCCAAATAATGCGCTTAGCCAGCAAAAATATTTCATATTGTTCTACAGCATGATTTAAAAGTAATTAACATCAAAATAGTAATGTAATATTACAAAAATATTTTATTATTTTAAAGATACATTAGCGAGCCGAGCTTGAGTTGGAGTACAAGCAAGCAGGTGAGCCCCACACAGTATAAAACGTTGGAAATATTTTCGAAATATTTCAAAACATTTCATGCTGTGCGGGACAGCTTTGTAGTTTATATTTGTTAGTGTTACCATAGAAGATGTAGTTTTCGATTATATAAAAGAAATCATGCCCTACTAAGAATCCCGTTCTTTACGGTATCAACTGTTTGAATTATAAAATAAAGACAATGATTACATAACACAAGAGCGTAACAATAATTTACAAAAATATGCACATTTAGGCAATCTGAAACTGAAAATAAATTAGTCTGCTATTTTAGTTGATAATTAAAAAAATATTATCTTTATTAAGAGGAGGTCACGTATCTCTGTCTTTTTCTAATAAAAAAATTGAGTTTTTTACAAAAACTAATAACTTTAGCAAAAAATGAAGAGAAAGCCGCATCTCGTAATAAAAAGAGCAATATTTTCTTCGATAAGAAAGAATTAATTTTATTGCTTCATTTTCAAGAAAACCTTGAAAAACTTAAATCATAAAGGTTAGGGTGGACAATTTGGTTTTTCAAGGTTTTCTTGAGAACGAAGCAATAAAATTAATTTTTTCTTATCCAAGAAAATATTGCTTTTTCTGATACAAGATGCGGCTTTCTCTTCATTTTTTGATAAAGTTATTAGTTTTCGTAAAAAAATCATTTTTTTGATTAGAAAAGGACAGAGATACGTGACCTCCTCTTAAACTTGAAACATGATTTAATTATTAAAAAAATTGTTCATTTTTAAATTACTAATTTTTTATTCGCTTTCTATTTGTTATTCATTATTTTCCTTTGTAATTTAGTTAAATTCAGTTTTTAATTTTAAAAATAATTATTTAATAATAATTTCGGTGGCTCTTTCAAGACACTCCTGTTCTGCTCGTCTTAGGGAGAATTCAGATAACGGAACTTTTCAAGGGGTCGTGCTGTTCCGTGCTGTTTTGTGCCGTGCCGTATCCGTGCCGTTCTATGATGGAGTGTTCCATCTACATTATCTCGTCTTTCCTGAATAATTTGATAGTAAACATAAGACACCTTTCTATGAAATTTAACATTCGTTTACTATCAAATTCAAAGAACACGAGATAATCTAGACGGACTTCTCCATCATAGAACGGTACGGACACGGAACAGCACGGCCCCTTGAAAAGTTCCGTCATCTGGATTCTCCCTTACTGCTAGTATGTACTAGGGGGAGAACTGTACATGCTGCAGAGTGAGCTATTTTTGCTCCTCGACTCTGAGTTAACATCAAGTCTGCCATACCCTTATCCACGTGCAGTGCCGTCTTTTCCAATAGGCATTATAGGCTCGTGCCTAGGGCCCCCTTGTTTTAAGGGCCCCGCATCAGCGGAAATTTAAAAAAATTTTTTAAAAATACAAAGTATTGTTTTTAAATATTTTAATTTTCTTAATAAGACTTGAAATAATTATTTTCTATAAATGTGCCAGAAAGTGATTTAAACCTCACGAGGGCGTTGGTGTCCGAGCAAAGCAAAAATTCACACGAGATTAAAATCATTTTCTCTAACAATATTATTGAACGAAACTTTTTCATACGACGTGCAAAAAGCTTGTTTTTTGACACGCATTTTTATAAAAGCGTGCGCCAAAACAAATTTTACACGTGGAGTGCGAAAAAATAATATATAAAATTCACAGTATACATAAAAAAAATTACATGAAATGTTTAAATTATAAAGCGTCATCTATTATTTATCAACTAATTATTATTAGTGATAGTAAAAAAAATGATTATAAATAGAATAGTAGCACCTTCATTAAATTGTTAAAAATTAATTATTTATATAATAAATAAAATATTATTGAATTTTCCATCTTTCTCTTGTATTAAATTTTGCAAACAAAAAGTTTCCTTTGCAAAATTTGTAAAGGGAACGAATGAGGAAACTAGAATGAAGAATGTTATTTAGAGTTCTTTTGAGTATAAAAAATATACTGTAACTCTAATATATAAATTTATCTATTATATGCATTTGTAAAATATTTCATTATTCCATTATTCCAAGTGTGTGCATGAGAGTGCATGCATTTAAATTCAAAGATCGTGTATTTTTATTTTAAATATAGTATCATGTTTAAATATAAATAAATTCAACAAAATAATGTAAGTTACGAACCATTAAAACATTAAATTTTAATAAAATAAACATGAAAATAAAAATAAATTTATGTTTAATACGTAATATATAAATTTGAAATTTCCTATGTTATTTTAAATTATTTAAAATTCTACCAGTCATATAAAATCAATTTTTCAAAAAATAACTTTCAAAAAGAATTTGATGATATTGTGGTTGATTTGTATTTTCGACAGACGAAAAACCAAAACCAAAGACAAAGCAATTAACTTTGAGAAGAATAATAAAAAATGTAAAAACATAGGCTTCTTAGTCGAGCCTAGGACTTCTTTAAGAAAATCAGGAATCAAATAAAAATCCCACTTTCGATGCCCTTACATGGGCCCCCATCACTGTTATGTCTAGGGCCCCATAGCGTTATAAGACGGCACTGTCCAGGTGCACTAGGGTAAACTATGCACGTTTTCCTTTTTTCTCTCTCTTTTGGGTTAGCATAAGAGTAGAGATCATACCTTACTGCACACATTACCCTCGATTAAAAATGTTATTACTTGATTATTGATGCTAGATTGTAGCGCTGCAGTTTGTGGCAGACGGAAGAAACATTGTCTTTACTTAACGGAGTTTCCCATCATGTGAATCTCAGTACCTGTGAACACTGTATCCACAATAACAACATTACATAAAATGAATTTGAGAAATGTATTTTTAATGAAATTTTAAGCAAAAAGTGTATTATTCATAAGAATTTTAAGCTTTGAAATATTTATTGTTTTAATTGTTAAATAGTCGTATTACAGCATAATTATTTATTTGCTTTAAAAATCATTTGCATAAAATTTTTCCATTCATTATCAAATTTCATGAATTTCTTTTTCGTGTAGATTAGTCTTAATATTTATATATTTTATTACAAAATTGTAATAAAAATTGTAAATCAAATTTTAAGGAATAAGTCAATTTGTAAGTAATCTATATATTATTTTTATATAAATAAATCTTTATAAGCTATGCAGTCGTTAATTCTTCTTTATTAATTTTTTCAAAACAATATATTTAGGTGACGTTTCTGTTTCTTTTTTGTAACTCTTTTCAATCACTAAATAATATTTTGCAAATTAGAAAACATTCTTAACAATTAAAAATTAGTCAAAACATAATATAACTATATTTACATGTCAATATGTATAAACAAAGCGTAGCCTGTAAAGATTCATTAATATAAAAACATTTACTAACTATCGATTGAGTTATCATGATGAATATATACTATTTCACTATAACTAGAGAGAAATAATGATATACATCTCAAGCAATTAATTTGTACGCATTGATTTTAACTTATAATAAAATCTTCAAATCTGAGTATTAAATATTTATGAAAAACATAAAAAATAATTACATTTTGCAAAATATGATTATTACATTTCCGTTCTATAGATATTATAATCACTCTTTTGGTTGAAACTTTTTTTGTAACTCATGAAAAAATAAATGTATTAAAAATAAATTCCCATATTGTATACAATAAGACTAAGGTGTACGGTACTATTCATTTTTATCAGTAATTAGTATTCACAAATTAAAAGTTGAATCCTCTTGCTTTCGTATTATGAAATAGTGAATAATAACAACTGGTTGTAATTATTGTCATAAAATTTTTATGCGTACATTTATTTGAATGCATATTGTAATTTTAACTATTTAATAATAAATAGTTGAAATATAATATTTGTGAAACAATATTTCTTATTTCCTTCCTAGTAACTTAATAGTATATTATTGTTACAATAAATATTTGAATGTATAGTTATATCAGAATTTTTAGAAAAAATTATTGAACACAGAATGTTTATGACAGATAAATGTTTTTTCATTCAATTTAATAGATCCAGTTATTATTTTCAACTGTATTACTTTATGAAATACAGATGCTGATTTCCTACATTGTATATAAAAATGAATGGTTCAATATTTCTTGGTTGTTCAGTATATCATGTGAGAATTTAATGCTTGAGTAAACAATTTTTTCATAAAGTCATAACAAAATCCTTTACTTTCTAGCTAATATAAGTCTCTAAAGTAGTCTTTGAAATCATAAAGAAATTTTATTCTATAAAATAAGTATTTTAAAGTTATTTATTTATTAATATATTTATATTGAGCATTTAAAAAATTATATATTTGAAATTATGATACGATATTGTTAGAATATTTCTGTTAGTTACCTTCGACCAATATTCCTTCATCATTCCATTAGGTTTTGTTAAATTTTTTTGACAAATGAATTGACAACTATCTCTTGAATTCGTATTTTAGAATTATATCAATAATTATTACTAAATCATCAATTTTATAATTATCTCAGTTTTTGCATTAAATATTTTTAATTTTTTTTACCATTATTTTTTTTACAAGAGGGCTTCGTTTAATATATTTGATATATAAGAAAAATAAGAATCTTAAATGACAACTAAAATGTAATGTGTGCGATATTAGGTTTACTGCGTGTGCGATAAACATGTGTAGCATGCTAATGTTAAAATAATATGAATGTTCTTAATCATATCAATAAATATAATAAAATTTCATGTTTTCAAGGTAGCCATCTAACATTGCTTGGATGTAACAAGGTTTATTCAGTGAATATAACATCAAATTGATTTAATAAAACAGTTTTTTCAAATCTCATTATTTATCAACAATAATCCCGATGAATTAATTATGATTAAAAATAATATTTTAATACTTTCAAGAAATATTTCTTTGAATCAACATCATGTAAAATAATTAAAAAAGTTAAGATTTACATCAAAAATAAAAAAAACTTTGATTAAAAGAAACATTTATTTGAATTAAAGTTTTTAACTTTCTCATAAACATTTTTTTAGTTCTCTAAAGTGACAATTCTCTTTTGTTTAAGAAATCTCTTATGTACGTTAATAAATATTTTATTGATATTAAAAAATACATTTTCACTGAAAGAAAAAATTATTTTGATTGAAAAAAAAATTTCACTGATTGCCCGCAAAGAAACAATTTCTTTGATTCAATAAAATTTTTTTTTACAAAGAAATTTTTTTCTTAGTATAACTTTAAAGCTTTACTCCAATTATTTTAATTTTTTTCTAGTAAATTATTTTCTTAATATTTTAATACATTCTCAATAATAATAATAAAATAAAATTATATTGAAATTTAATTTAAAAAATATAATGAGAAATAATTTGTATTTTTCAGAATGTTATGGAAGTTGCAATGAACAAAAAGTGTCTTGTCTGTAATAAAATCTTCAAAAAAAAAAGGTCTATAATAATTATAAATTCGGAAGAGATGGCAAAAGAATTCACAGAAGTTTTCAAAATTGAATTCATAGTTGGTAACAAAATATTAAATTATGTTCAAATCGTGTTTATAAAGAACGTCAAAAGAAAACGTAAAGTGAAGTTCCAACAAGTAATATTAAAGAAAATGAAGTTACCGATAGTCAGGGTTCTTCTTTTACAGTAACTAGTGTTTCATCAGGGAATGATCCTATTTTTGAATCTCCTAAATCTCCGCAAGTTCAACCACCAAAAGACCTCGTAGAATTTCCAATTCAGAGAACCATTATTTCTCATTCATACTGCTGTGTATGTATTAAAATGAAAAAAAATTTAAATGTTGTGCCCGATCGAGCTCGTACTCAAGCTTTTAAAGAAAAAAGAATATATATACCAAAAAGAAATCGCTGTTGTTCTGACCATTTAATAAATAAAAGATTTTTCTATGATGGAATAAAAAAATTAAAAGTTTATTCCAATTTTATTAAAATAGAAGTTTCAGAAGTGACATTTTTACTTGAACAAATGACAATGAAAAGTAATTTTGAAATTCATGACAAAGTGGGTACTTTAGAATTATCAGAAGAAAAGATAAGGACTTTTACGGGACTTACGTATGAAAATTTAATGTACCTAAATAAACTTTTAGTATCACTCCGAAATACAGATAATAGAAATAGCATTCAAGCAATTTTTGTATTTTTATTTAAATTGAGAACTGGAACTTCAAATGAAATTGTAGCAGCTACCTTGGGTCTTCGAAATGCTCAACAAGTGTCTGAATTCTCAAGTTCAGTCATCAACTCTTTTGTAAAGGATATTTTACCCACGCATTTTGGTGTTGATGCTATGTCTAGAGAATATTTAATAAGAAATCATACATCACCTATCACCAAAGAGTTGTTTAATATTGCAGATGATCAGTTGACTTTGATATGCGATGGTTCATATTTGCGGCACCAAAAGAGTAGTAATAACGCTTACCAAAGAATTTCATATTCTGGTCAAAAAAAAGTTCATTTATGTAAACCATTTACTATTTGTACAACAGATGGCTACGTAGTCGATGTACCTGGTCCATTCAAAGCCAATTTTAACGACGCTAAGATTTTAGAAACAGTGCTATCTGATCCGAATAGAATTAAAAAAATACTTAAGAAAGGTGACATATTCATACTTGATCGGGGATTCCGAGATATAAAAAAGTGGTTAGAAGAACAAGGTTTTACTGTTTTAATGCCAGCTTTAAAGGGTAAGTGTTCTCAGCTAACTGCGAAAGATTCAAATGAATCTCGGTATGTCACAAAAGTCCGATGGCCAGTTGAAGTAGTCCATGGAATGATTGGGCAGAAGTGTCATCTTCTAAAAAAAATAGACAACAAACTTCTCCCAAAAGCTAAAGAATATTGTCGAATAGCTAATTATTTACATAATACTTTTGGGAAACGTTTAAATTCAGATAAGAGTAACCAATTAGAAATTATTGCTCAAATGAAATCAAGAGAGAGTGAAGTAAATACTTTGGCTCAAGAAGTAGAAGCATCAAGATGGAGTCGAAGAAAGTTACCTCTTCGACCACTTACTTCAAATGAATTATTAGATTTTCCAGAAATGACTGAGAACGATCTTAAAATATTTTTTACTGGAACTTATCAGTATTTTCAGTCAATTTCATATTTAGCAGAATTAATGGGTGAAGATGACGATTTGAATTTAGAGTATGTAAAGGAAAAGCCAAATATAATTAAAATTAAAGTTAGATCACGTCATATAAATAGGAAGGTGTATATATGTTATATTGAGTTCAAACCTGAAACTATTGGCTGTCGTAGCATTTCACGCTACGCATGTGACTGTGCAAATGGACTTCGTACAATAGGATGTTGTTCACATGTCGCAGCGGTAATCTATTATTTAGCATACGCACGATATTTGTCTCGAATAGTAAGACCTGCAGCAGCATTAAATGATTTATTTAATGTGAAAAATACAATCCCTATAATTAATGAAGATAGTGATGAAGATTGAAGAGAAATATAAAAAGAATAAGCTATACTTTATTGTAATTTTTTATGAATGAAAATATTTTTTTTAAATATAGACGAAATTAAAAATTAAATTTAAGATATATTTTTCATACCATTAAATTTACTTGAAGATATCTCCTACATAGCATGAAATATTTCCTAAATATTTCATACATCATTCCGAAAAATTAATTTGAAATATTACATAATATATTCAGGAAATCTTTCAAAAATAATAATAAAATATTTCAAAGACTATATCGTGACTAAAGTCAACTACCTCGATATGGCCAACCAGACCGGCACAGGGAGGTAAAATTGTAAGTATCGATATACCCCCACCAATGACCGTTTTATTCGAATTGAGAAATAGTTTCTTGCGCTCTGATTATGGCCAAGGGGTGCACTACATTCTTTGGCTTTAGATTCAGCCTACGTTTATATTCTTGTCTTCAAATCCATGTTTTTCCTATCAATAAAAGTTTAAGAAACTCGTGACCATATAGAAAATGTCGGATATGAATACCAGGGCTCAAGAGTTAGTAGATATGGAAGGGATCAGCTTCGAGCATTGACGGAGGGGTATGGCCATTAAAAAAGCGGTCATATCGAGGTAGTTGACTGTATATTCATACAGATTTCTTGAAAGATTTATGAAATATCTCACGAAATATTCTATAAATATTTCTAAAATATTTCTTAAAATATTATTTTACAAATTTCTGAAATATTTTAAATATTTCATGGATTGTTTATAATTATTTATAAATCTTACATGAAATATTTCTAAAATTTATCTTAAAACATTTGATGAATATTTCAAAAATTTTCAATGAAAGGTTTATAATTATTAATAAATCTTTTGCAAAATGTTTTTTTGGTCGAAAAACGATTTTTTTAAGCTTATTCTCGTATTTTATGGTGTGACGTGGTACGTCCCAACAAAATTTTTTTTTTGTTAATTAAAAAAAATTTTTTAACGTTGTTTATTTCACATACACGTTCTTTCACGACACGTCACAACGATTATTAAATTTGTAAAATCACCAGGGCACTGAGACACACCACCGGCTTACTCACCGACCCGGGCGTAATTTATTAAATAAGAATAAATAATTAATTGAACGGAACTCTTTCTTTTTGTTTACCGGTACACGAGGAGCACGACTAGTAGACGCCCGCGGCAGCCATTACTTACACAGTCATAGACCATGTGTGTGAGCGCTAGTGCTGCTTACGCAGACCGTAGGTAGGGAATCTCTATTACCACTACATAGCAACGACCGCGCGTGCGCTAGGAGTGGCGCACGACGAAGAAGATGTAGAAACAGAGGGAAACTCAAGAGAGAAGAAAGAAAAAGATAGAAAGATTAACATTCGATGGGAGCAAATTAAAAGTGATGGCGCGCCTCTTTCTCGCGCAGTGACAAAAGAGGGAGAAGCTAAAAATGAAAGAGAGACCGATAGAGCATGGAGAAGGGAGAGTACCACTCTTCTCTTTGCTTAAGTACATCTGCACTGGGTAGTCCTATATGTATGTATGTATATATATATAGATAGAGATATCTATGCTTGCGATGACTCTCTCTCTCTCTCTCTCTCTCTCTAATGAATAAAGACAGATAAAAAAAGAGAACGTGAATAAAAAGAAGAATAAAAAGAAGAAATTAGATTAAATTTCCCGCAGAAAAGGTGGCGCGCAGTTTGCAAACTTGCGTTCGAGGACCGGAAGGCGAAATCTACAAATAGCAAGCAAATACTTGGACAATTGATCAGTCATTGGAGGAATGAAAATTTAAAAAGAGATAGACGATGAAAAAGAGGGAGAAATAGACCGAAGAAGAAGGAAGTGAGCATCAAAAGAATTCATTCGATGACTGTCCTCGTGCCTTATCGGAACTATAGACTCGCTAAACTCATTCCTTTTGCAAAGTATAACTTGGAAATTTTCGTGCGCTTTTACAGCTGTGTAGAGATTGCAGATTTGGATAGACCAAGGAGCAGTTGAGTAGAAGGATTTCCAGAGGAAGATTTTCGCTGCCCTGATCCTCCAGCCAGCCCATTTTCCGCAGCCGGCGTCGACCAGGAGTTGCTTGTGCAGAGAGAGAAAGAGAGGGAGAGATATACGAACCTGAGGCCCATCACCGCCATCGTCGACCAGATTGTCGCTATCGCCGACCAAATTCCTGTTGTCAACGAGAAATTTCTACAACGGTGAGTGGACTGTAGTCCGAATCGGTAAAGATTTTTTTTTGTAAATTTGAATGAAAAGTTTAAATTATATTTTTTTTTCATTTGTTGACCGGCAGTTAAAGCCACTAGACCGATAGACACGTAGGATCAGTGTGTGAGAGAGAGAGAGAGAGATAAGTGCGCGGCTTTGGTGGACATATTGTTGAAAGAAAGAAGAGCGAGGTCGCTTACGTCGACCATACCGTGAAATAAATTTTTTTTTTTGTTACTACGATGAGAATAGTAAATCATTATTTCAGTAAAGGTGTTAAATAAGAATAAAATAAAGTAACTTTATGAAATTTATATTGATCGGTTGTATGCGATATGAGTGTGCGCGAGTTAACAAATAAAGTTAGATTAAATCAATAGACCGTTCACAGCAAATTAAGTAAAACTTATATTTTCTTTTGTTTGTAATAAACTAAAACTAAGTTCTAGATTAAAGTGTTAAAAATTTAAACCAGTAATATTCATTTCTTTTTCGTTTATATGCATACCTCTCCCAACTCCTCGCCCACCTCCCAGCCAAGACAGCCCGAGAGTCATGCTGCCGACGAGTAAGCCGGAGGTCTGTCTGGCGCTCTTAATAAATTAAAGATTCTTTCTTTTCGACAGACCGAACTTTGCATGCGGGGACGGGCAAAGTTATATTAAATTAATTAATAAGATAGTTATTGAAAGTTTATTTATAACTAAATTCTCACATCGCAATGGCTACATATGATATAAATACGACTGATTATCGATATTTAGGAGATTTTTTTGGTCGCTGAACGTGTATTTGGTGTTATTTTCACGATCAGAATGCAATAGAGCCTCTAAAATGCTATAAATATATAAAATTTTCAGTTTTTTGATATTTTAGGTAATTTCCACCACTCCTACAAAAATCTGCAGAATATATGAATGATAGATTTTATGAAAAGTAAAGTTTCTAAAAGTAAAAAATCAGTACGCATTCATACCGTTAATGTACAGACCATTTTGAAATTTTCAAATTCATTTTTAGGTTATGTTTGAGACTCGTAAGGTTTTATATAGTCACTAAATATATGCGTTTTATCGTCTTCTTTTACCTCGATTTCGAATTTTGAAGATCCATTAAGAATTCACCTAATTATAGCAAAAAAAACTGAAAAACACGTTTTTTGAGGTTATGAAGCCAATTTTGACCATAGGGATCTGAAACTTTCAGAATTTTAGTTTTTTGACAAGACAAAAAAGTAAGCGAAGTTTCAGGGAAATCCGAGTTAAGAGGAGGTCACGTATCTCTGTCCTTTTCTAATGAAATAATTAATTTTTAGCTAAAAATAATAACTTTAGCAAAAAATAAAGAGAAAGCCGCATCTCGTATCAGGAAAAGCAAAATTTTCTTTAATAAGAAAAAATTAATTTTATTGCTTCGATTTCAAGAAAACCTTAAAAAACCAAATTGTTTACCCTAACCTCTGTGTTTCAAGTTTTTCAAGGTTTCCTTGGAAATGAAGCGATAAAATTAAATCTTTCTCATCAATGAAGATATTGCTTTTTTTGATAGAAAATGCGGCTTTCTCTTAATTTTTTACTAAAATTATTAGTTTTTGTAATAAAATCAATTCTTTGATTAGAAAAAGACAGATATACTCGACCTCCTCTTAAGGCCATTTTTACATGGTTATTCGGCTATACTCTTTCCAAACAAATTCTTTGAGTAATTTACGTAAAATCAACATTTTTTTTTAATTCTCAAAATGACTAAAAAAAAATAACACTAAGAAAACCAATTAAAAATATTTTCCGCACGAGTCAGATCAAAAAATAAATTGTATGCAAAATTTGAAGCATACCCATCGAATAGTTTTCGAGATTCAATTGGGTAAATGAATACACACACACACATACATACAGACATTTTCTAAAAACCTTTTTTTTTGACTCCCTGAGTACAAATATACACAAATTAGTGAAGAAATAGAAAAATAATTTTTTTATTGAGACAATGCTTTCTTTATGAGAAAGCAAAAAGGAAAAGGTTTTCTATTAGATTGATTTTTATAAAAAATATGTTTGTTACCTTAAAATTTTGTCATTTCTAAATCGATTAGAAAAAACCTTTTCTTAATAGAGGATGTCTCTAGAAAGGTTCCATACGTGTCTTATAAGTACTGGGTTAATACTCGGTTAGTACGAGCAAATTATTTAAAAACGAAAAAAATTTCTCGAATGAAAAAAAATTACTATATCCGTGCATATCTATGAAAGGGATCGGTCGATTTGTATGAAAATTATTGTTTATATAAAGGAGGGTGTGTCATAATTTTTTTGAAATATTTGATAAATATTTTGAAAATTAACAAACAAAGCAATAGATGTCTAATAAAACGTTAAAAAATATTAGGAAAATTATTTATAAAAATATTTTTTATAATGTTATTTTTAGATTTGAGGTAATTTTTTTAGGCTGGCGTTAAATATTTGATTAGTAGGTCTATACATATTTGTTCTTTCAGTAAGGAGTTTCACTGAAAAGTGCAAAATAACAAATTTAAAAAAAAAACCGAGTTAAAAAACATTGCACTAAAATAACAAATAATGTATCATCCTTAGAAATTATACACATACTACGCATCTAACACATGTATAGCGAACATATTGTAGACTATCTAATTATTTGCAAGAGCACAAACAAATAATTTTTTTATTAGGTTGCTTGCGAAGACATTAGCAGCGATAGATAGCTGATAAAATGTTAAAAAATATGAAGAAAATTATTTATAAAAATATTTTTCACCATATTTTTTTTAGATTTGAGGCAATTTTTTTAGGCTTGTACCGACTTCAAAAAATATTTTTATGTATATATTGTCTTATCTATTAGCTCATATCTTTGTAAGCAGCCTACTATAATAATAATTCGTGTGTGCTCTTGCAAATAATTAGATATAATTTTTAAGGATGATATATTATTTATCTTTTGGTGCAATGTTTTTAAAGATTTTTTTTTTGTTAAAAATTTTTTTATCATTTTTTTTTAATATACTGATGTTTCAGACAGAAATCCATAAGAATAATTTTTGTTGTAAATGAAGTGAAGAGTTAGTATGATTTCTAACAGACCTAAATTTTGAGGTTTTCTGATTGGTTCTTATATGCATTACATGGTAATTGAAGTTACTCATTGTTCGACAGTTTAGAAATTGCTTTTTAAGGGCTTATCTTCTTCCATTTTATATGAACTTTATAATAAATCTTGGATCTTGGTGGTCAGAGCCATCAATAAGGAGTTATGACAGTTCAAAATATATATTATCAAACATGATTCATTTTTCTTAAATAAATATAAAATATGAAATAATTCTTAAAGGTTACGCTCAGAGCTTACTAACTACTGGTAAACTCTCCTCTCTGCTCATAAGTATTCACCAGCACGTTACGTCGACTCTGCCAATTTTGGACCTAATATTTTTTATTTCACTCTGCCGAGTAAATATTCTGTCAGAGATTCGTTCAGCTGCTGGTCCTCAAGGCTTTGCTGAGCTTGATTGCACTTGAACATCTGCATTTTCCGGACTCGTTTTTGCACTTTCCGGAACGTTTCATTTATAATTTTCTTCTACGCCGTAATTTCTTATTTCTACTGCTGCTGATGGTGCTTGAAGAATTGCTGGAGCATTGCTGTTTGCCGTATTTGCGGTGAGGTAATGTGTGATAGTGCTGTGAGTGTGGTGCAGCTGCATCTTTATTGTTTGCGCACTCTACCTGTTGCATTCTAACCTCTAAAATTTTTTGGTACTAAATTGAAAAAGTCATAGGCCAATTTTTCAAGTTCGTCACTAATGGTGCCATCTATGGATCACCATGATTACTGTCAAATCTACTTAATGGGTATCAGACAGGTGATTATCATAGTTAAGGCGCTTTTTCACTGGTCTTTGATATTTGACGCGCCAATTTTAAACAGCCTATCATGCTTTTCTTCAACAATTTTTTTATTCCTTTTATATTTATTTTTAATTTGATATACTTGTGCAGAGAGTTTTATAGAGGTTGCGGCTGGCCACTTTTATTCTTATTATTATTTTTGTGCTGTTTTTCACTTATCTCTTATTCCTTTTTTCACTTATATTGTTTATTCATATGCGACTCTCACATTTTCAATCATGTTGCAAGATTCTACGGTCAAGCAGTGCTGCGCCATCTGTGGTCTTCTCACTGACAATGTACGAGGGTTAAAACTAATTTAGTGTTTGACTTGTCGGCAGCGCTGCCATGTTAAATGTATAAAGCGCTTGCCTCGTGATATTGGTGGTAATCCTAAATACGACTGTGAGAAGTGTATAGCTGGTCAACCTATCGTGTCTCATACTGCGCCACTCACTAGCATCAGCCCCAAACCAGCAGCCTCGCACAATGCCACCTTGCGCGGAGCTTATATGATTCGGCCTATTGTAGCTTCTATACCATCACGAGCATATTCGCCTACCACACCTGCCATAAATGCTCTAGGACAGTCAACGAGTAAGAAGAAAGTTAATGTGAACTCAAATGTCAACGTTTCTGGAGTGGCTGGAGGAAAGCATAGTATAAATATTGATTTGATGAATTTAGAGGTGTCACTGCATTGTCCACTCCGGTCACTAATATTAATATTAATAAGAACAAAGACTGTAGTCTAAAACTGACTGATAGTGGTGCTGATTATTCCTTATTACAAGCAGCTGTGTCTGCTCTGAAGAGTGTGCTATCTTGCAGGCTCGAATTGATTCAAAATAATCTTACTGGACTCCCGGTTTTTGAGAGCTGTATTATAAATATTGACAAGGGCCTGCGGGATACCGAGATTAAATTCGAAAGTCAAAATGAAATCATTAAGAGTTTGTATACCGGGCCGATGCAGCTGCTAGAGAAAAATTGTAAGCTTAAGGGGATCTTAGGCACCTTGGAGGGGGAGTTGTTCTCCGCTCTAAATGACAATAATGAAAAGATTTCTAAATCTTTCTCAACTAATTTTAATAACTTGCGAGTATTTTTGAATAATGAATTCCAAGGAGTGGACAGCAACTTTTCTCAACTTATAACCAGGATCGCTGAAGTGGCGATCATTACTGATCTCACGGCCCTGGACGAGCACTCACTTAACACTGACACTGAAGCGCCTGTAATTTCGAACGTGATACAAATAGTAGAAGTACATACAGATAGTGGCTCACTTAATACTAACATTAACACTGAAGCGCATGCAAATAGTAACAAAGAGGCATCGTGTCATACTGTAAAAAGGTGTTGTTTTGATGATGGCGCCCTGATGATCTCCAGTGGACTGGACTGCTCTGCGACTAGTGTCGGGCTGGAGGATTATGCTGTTCTGAGAACTATACTTCCGACTTTTGAGCGTACGAATATTATATCTGTTAATGAAATCACAAATTCTGGAAATAAGGACAGAATGTCTGTAGGACGTGGGGCCAGTGGCGGTCCACGTTGTCGTGCGTTCTTATTGTTGATGAGGCTTTCTGGATAGGACCTAGAGCAGAAGATGTTAATGGCTGGGCGTGCAATTACGGATTTTTCGACAGCAGATCTGGATCCCTCCCTTCTAAGCAGATTTTCTGCTACCAAGCACCATCCTCAAATATATATGAATAAATTTTTCGAAAGAGATAAATATATTGATTTCAAAAAGTTTAGAAAGTATGCTAAAGGAAAAGGTTTTAAGTTTGTTTGTCATAAAAGTGGTAAATTTATCGTGAGGAGGAAAAGAGGGGAGAAAGTACATAGATTTGAGAGTAAACATGATTTAGATGAATTATTGGATAAATTTATATGTAATGTTCAGAATGATGTTGATGCACGAAGTAATCCGAAAATAGTGAAGTTCTAGCTCAAATATTACCTCCATCAATAATAATTCACTTGAACCTCAAAGCACTGACAAGGAAGGTACTCCAACCCGAACTCACCGATTTTTATAATTCTTATATATGCTGTAGTACATTAAAAAGCAAGAGATTGGTATTTTTTTTATCGGCGGAAAAATATATTTAAGGGGTGAAATCCACCCTCAAAGTTCACCCCCAAAAACATTTTTTTTCAAATAACTTTTCTTTTAGTCAATATTTTTTAGTAAAACCAAATGGGTAATAATCCTTATAAAATGTAAAACAAACTCTGCTGTGTTTGACTTCTGGGGGTTGCAACCCCTATTTTTAATACACAAAAAATTGAAAAATTGACATCATTTTCTGCAGTAAAAACTTCTAAAATAGTGTAATTATAACAAATTTTTATATTTATAAAGAAAATAGAAAAAATAAGTTTATGCTTTCCAGCATTTTTAATAAAAAATATTTTTAGAGGGTAAAGCCACCCCTATTAATGAAAATTAGTTCTTTCGATATTAAAATTATTAAAAAGCGAATTTTTTTATTTTTACTGCTTTATAGATATTATTATAATAAAAATATTCTAAAAACACATTCAAAGGGTGAAATCTACCCTCAAAGTTCACCCCCAAAAACAAGTTTTTTTATAGAGCTTTTTTCCTAATCAATATTCTTTAGTGAAAGGGGATAATATTCCTTATAGAAAGTATAACAAATTATGGTGAATTTGATTTTTGGTGGTTGTAACCCCTATTTTTGATAGGTGAAAATTGAAAAATTGCATTGAATTTTTGCAGTGGAAAAATAGTTTAGTTTTGAACAGATATTTATGTTTTAAAAGAAAATAGAAAAATAGAATCCTTCAATTTCTGAATTATCAATAAAAAATAATTTAAGTGGGTAAAACTACTCTTATTAATAAAAATTAGTATCTAATGAGTAGATAATGCGGATGTTTTAAATAAATTTTCTAATTCTCAGAACTTGATGGCTATCGCCATACTAAAAATGTTAGAAAGGAGTAAATAATTTAATTATTATTATAATATTATTTTAACTTTTTCAAACGCGAGTGCTCAAATACTAAATTTTGAATAATTATAATAACAATGAAATGATAATGAAGGAAATAACATTCGTTTGTTTAGTAGTAATGTAGAATATTATAGTGCGATAAAACGTTTGTGTACAAAAGTCTTTCAATTATCAAAGAGTATAGCTGGATAAGTACGTTAAAATGGCCTGTCCTTTGATTTTTTTAGAATTTGGCCTATTTATTTATCATGTCAAAAAACTCCGATCCTTAAAGTTACAGCTCGCTAGACTCGAAATCGGCTTCCTAACCTCAAAAATGGTATTTTCAGTTTTTTAAGCATATCTCTGCGAATTTTTAACCGATTTGGGTGATTCGAAATCGAGATTAAAGGGAATCGTAATGCGCACATAAACTTATTATTTTTTGAGGTTTTTAAAACCAAAACATAACCTAAAAATGGGTTTGAAAATTTCTAAGTTGCGTAGAAAAAAAACTATTGTTTGGATTTTTTTTTAGTTCACCTTAAAGTCTTTTTTTTATTTGAATTTAGTACCATAAATTTTTTCAAATTTTTTAAAAGGGTGGAAAGTAATTAAAATGATGAAAAACTCGAATTTCCACTCATTTTTCGGATTTTTAGAGTATTTAAACAATTTCAAAATACAATTTATGATGAAAAATGAGTTGAGCGACCCAAAATACCCTTTAATATGAGTTTTTGGTTACATTTTTCCACAATGTATTTCTCAAATGTCGAAAACTAGCCTCAAAAAACGCGTTTTGATATTGCATACGACGTAAAAACTCATGTTATCTCGGTAATGATCCATGGTGTTGACTTAATGTTTATTGAAAACATCATTTTTTCTTCAAAAATGCTATATTATTAATGACATAAAAACTCACATTTTCCATATTTGACACAGTGCTTTTGATGTTAAGCTAAACACTAACTTTTAAAATAAGTTATCTACCAACAAATTCGTTTAGATATAATGGTAAGTCACGTTTCTGTTGAATAAGTGAGAGTACATGCACGAGAAAAATAAAATAAAAAACGCTGTTAACTGCCTTAGCGCAGTGCTTTAGAGTTCTTTAAGTTCGAGTAATTAGACTCTATTTTTTAAAATGTAATTTAATATAAAAAATGATTTACCAGTAATATTTCCTGATATTTTTATAAAGCTCATCTTAATAAAGTTTCATAATTAAATTTGGCATTAAAAAAAAATAATAATATAATGAAAAAAAAGCTTATTTGATAAATGAAAAAGCAAATCAATAGATCGTGCAAATTTTGGAACATATCCATCGAGTACTTCACGTAAAATAAAAAAAAGGAAAAAAAATCAAAATTATTTTAATTCTTTACTTATAAAAATTATTTAATGACAATTAATTAGTTTATTATAAAATATAAAATCATTTAAAAATTTTAAAAATACTAATGTCGATATAGTTATTTTCTTGTTCTGAAAATAAAATAATGAAAATATTTAATTTTCAGTCATATGCAGTAGGCTAGAACCACTAAACATATCGTCGGGTTGGCGGAAAAACATCATAACTCAGCTAAACTCTTAAAAACGTAACAACTTGGTTTCTATGTTTAATTCAACTTAGCGCTCAAAAAAGTAGTAATTATAAATAAACGTTATAACTCCTATGTTTAAGCATAAAAGTTATAACGTTTTTATGGCCAAACCCGAGTTACAATTTTTTCATACGCCAAGTTGAATTACAACTTCTCAGTTGCCGAAGCCAAGTTGTTACGTTTTTGAGCTTGGCTGAATTACGATCTTTTTCTTCCCACCCGACGATATGCTCAACTACACCCAACGACAACAGCCCACTGTTTTGATTGTGGTCAAAAAATTTGTATTAATAGAACATATAACAATATTACAAATAATATTTGATATTATTTGTAATATAATATTTGATATTATTTGTAATATAATATTTAATATTATTTGTAATATAATATTTAATATTATTTGTAATATCGTTGTATGTTTTATTAATACAAATTTTCTTTCTTGTGCCTTCTTGTTCCTTATGGTTATGGTTTATGCATGTTTAGCTGTCATGACTTTTAACTGTTTTGATTGTGGTCAAAAAAATTTGTATTAATAGAAGATACAACGATATTACAAATAATATTAAATAATATTGTGGTCAAAAAAATTTGTATTAATAGAACATACAAAGATATTACAAATAATATTAAATATTATATTACAAATAATATTAAATATTATATTACAAATAATACTTCTATCAGTCACCTTCGGCGTTGGGCTCACACAGTCAACCAAGGTGGTACATACAGAGAAAAAATTGCCTGAATTTGTGATTATGTATTACAAAATTTTAAATCTGCTGTTAACGCTGGTTTTATTGTGCATGATAAAGATTTATGTCGTTGGGCATTACACGCAAAAAAGGATCTAGAGTTTGAAGATTTTAGGTTCAAAGCTTCAAAACACTGGTTATCAAGATTTAACATTGCTCACAGAATTGTATCAAGAATAATTAACAAATTCGTTACCCGAAAAACTTTTGAAAGTAGTGCAGAACTAGAGAAACAAGCTCTTACATTTGTTACCAATGTGAAGAAAGCTATTCAAGAAATTGGAATTCATTATACATATAATACAGATCAAAGTGGATTCCAATTGGAAATCCACTCCGGAAGGACACTTGGGGTAGAAGGCGAAAGTCAGATTTAATGTCTAGTACAATCGGTATCATCAACGACACACAGCTATACTATACAGTCACTAATATCAGGTGAAGGAAAACTTTTTTTTGTCATCTCTCTTTTTAGTTTTAAAGGAACAATCTGGCCAGTTTGGACCAATTGTAGAATCCAAATTGTTCAAACCTCAAAATGTATACGTAGAAGCATCTAAATCTGGAAAATTAACTTCAGGTAAGTAATAATTAAATATAATTTTAAAATAACAGAAAGCTGGTAGAAAAATGTTAAACAAATTCTTTTATTGCAGATCTTTTTAAAATTTGGTTAAAGAACATTTTTCATCTCAATGTTGGTCCTTCTAGTATATTGCTGCTAGATTCTTGGAGTGGTCACTACGAAAAAGTAATTGAAGAAACTAGACCAGAAAATAAGATAGTTAATGTTATGAAAATTCCAACTCGAACTACAGGGAAAATCCAACCATTAGATGTATACGGATTTCGAATGTGGAAAACTTTGTACGATATTTTTCAGATAACGTTATTTTAATGGATTATGATATGAATTTACATTCAAAAAATAATATTATAAGGCTTCAGTCATTGGTTCATAACCAATTTTCGTCACCAAGATATTTAAATCTTTTTAAATATTCTTTGTTTAAAAATGGATATCTCGAAGAAAAACCGGAAAAATTTGATAATACGGTTGATTCCAGTTTTGGGGATTTTTGTAGTTCAAAATGCGAAATCGAAGGCTGCCAAAATGCTGCAATTATACGTTGTGGCTGGTGTAAAAAGTCTCTATGTTTCAAACATTTTTTTAATGATTATCATTATTGTTCAGACTTTAACAAATAAAAAATGTTAAAAAACCGTTCCTTCTAAATTGTATTAAATTTTATAAAAGTTTATATCAGTAAGTGTGCAGCACTCTATCAGAAAATTGGTACAAAGATAAATGAGTTAAAAGTAGAATCATGTAAGATAATATAGATTAAATATAATTTTCTCTTTTTATCGATTATGTATAAAAATAAGATTTTTCACCATAAAGGGTTGTAATAGTAATTCATATAAATTTTTCCAGTTTATTTTCATTAGAAACAGGAGTTGCAATCCCTATAATTTTATTAAAAACAAAGAAACTGTTTACGTGTATTTTCTTTCAAAACATAAACATCTGCTCAAAACTAAACTTTTTTTTCACTGCGAAAATTCATGTCAATTTTTCAATTCTTCACCTATCAAAATTAAGTGTTGTAACCCCCAAAAGTCAATGTCACCAGAATTTGTTAAACTTTCGATAAAGAATATTACCCACTTGGTTTTACTAAAAAATATTGATTAGGAACAAAGCTATTTAAAAAGACCTGTTTTTGGGGGTGAACTTTGAGGGTAGATTTCACCCTTTAAATGTGTTTCTAGAATATTTTTATTATAATAATATCTATAAAGCAGTAAAAATAAAAAAATTCGCTTTTTAATAATTTTAATATCGAAAGAACTAATTTTCATTAATAGGGGTGGCTTTACCCTCTAAAAATATTTTTTATTAAAAATGCTGGAAAGCATAAACTTATTTTTTCTATTTTCTTTATAAATATAAAAATTTGTTATAATTACACTATTTTAAAAGTTTTTACTTTAGAAAATTATGTCAATTTTTCAATTTTCCGTGTATTAAAAATAGGGGTTGCAACCCCCAAAAGTCAAACACAGCAGAGTTTGTTTTACATTTTATAAGGATTATTACCCATTTAGTTTTACTAAAAAATATTGACTAAAAGAAAAGTTATTTGAAAAAAAATGTTTTTGGGGTGAACTTTGAGGGTGGATTTCACCTCTTAAATATGTTTTTCCGACGATAAAAAAAATATTAATCTCTTGCTTTTTTAATGTACGACAACATATACAAGAATTATCAAAATCGGTGAGTTCGGCTTGGGGTACCTTCCTTGTAAGATGAATTTAAATCATGAATCTACCACAAATATCGTAATAACTTTTTTCGTGATCTATTATTCGTCGAACGTGTTTTTGTGTAACTGGATCAAATTTAGCTAAAATTTTGATAAGTCCCAGAAATTTGTCATTGTTTGGTTGACAAAATCGATCATTGCTTCCTCGAAAGGCACAACCATGTTTAGCAAGAAATTGAATTATGGAAATAAGTCTATATCAAACTTGACCCAAACATTTTTTTTACCATCTATATTTATCATCTTTTTATTGATAGTGTTAGATTGATTAAATAATAATGCTGTATCATACCATTTTTTGCGCTCTCTAAATGTTACTGAGAAATTTCATGTTCTTTCAATCTGTCACCGAGATGTTTTCAATTATTAATTCCTTTGTTAAATTTCCTATTTTGTGTATACCAAATAACTCGAAAAAGCAAAAAGCTTATTTGATCCAATTAAATGAATAAACCATTGTCTTTCATCAACGTCGCTATTTTTTAATATGCATTTATAAAATTCTTTAGAAAAATGTCGATTGTCTTTATTACGAGGAAACAAAACATTCATTATCTGATATTTTTATAGGACTATTTTTTATTAAAAGATCTATAAATTCTTGTATATTTAAATCTGGCCAATTACCTGAATCGTATATACTAACAGGAAATAAAATTTAATTGTGTATTTCATCAACACGATTTTCATCGCTTGTATTATATATAGTTGAATCCTTTACTAATATTACACTAAATAAACACTCATCCACGCTAATATCTGTCCTTTTTACATTTTCACTTAACAACAAACAAATTTATCAAGTGAGTCTTTTTCTTTCTCATACAATTCATCTTTCAGTTTCCTTTTCTTTGCCTTTTTTGCGCCAGATTCATATTTTCTTCCAGTATCTCTTTTTCGAACCATGATTTAAAAAAAGAAAAACAACTATAGTTCCTTATTTATAAGAACTTGAGCAATATGAGAATAAAAGCATTCACTTGCAAAATACAGCACAAGATAAACACATAAACAAACTCAAATTTCAAATGTATGAATTAACTGCATGTAAACTCTTATATTTAAAACATAAAAACTTAGACGCTACGAAACTAAAATAAGTTAAAGTTAAAAATAATTGTAAACAACATAACGAAAATTGGTTATCACTTCTTTGATCAATTAAAAACAACATATACGTTATTATAAAGTTTATCAGCGAATCCGCATCGAAATTTTTGAAGCAATGTTTTTCACGCGATGTTGAACCGGCAGGACTAAACGTATGAAAACCGACCGACACAGAGTCCTTCCCACTCTACTTTTGGTTCACCATATAGGCTGTATAACTGTTGATACGGATATAAATACTCTTATCTTCTTTACTCTTTCTTTTTATCTCTCTCTTTTTTCTCTTTCTCCGTAGTCTTTCTCCGTAAGGAGACTAGCATTGTTTTCTTCAAGCTCCTCATAAACCTGTCTGTGTTTACTGCATTTTTTGCCTACGAGCGTTTTGTTACAGGTTTTCTGCAAGCGCAAACTGCAGAGCTTTGACTAATATATAAATCAGCATTTTATTCAACTCCGCAATAACGAAACTATTCATTCTTTTTGTGCCGGTGCCAATTTTGAGGTTGAATACAACCAAGGTTTGAGGTTATGGTTGCTACTTATTTGTCTCATGGTGACTACTTTGGATAATACTCATCAAGGTTACAACAGGTTATCTTTTACTGATTAAGCAGATCTCTACATCATCGGTCGCAGTTACTGGACCAGTGCTTCAACTTTGTGCCGCTAGCAAACTTTGTCTACTCAGCGATACGTGCTTAGCTTGTTCGAATGTAGGAAGAGCTTGAATATGGAGGTTCAGCCTGTTTTGATGGTAGTGTGCAGGGTTGAGGGGAGGCTGTGGAACAATTTGGACTATCATCGTGACACTAGAAAAGTGCTTGGATTTCCAATACAGGGTGCTGAAGTACCCCAAAGTAGTGCGTATCAACGACAGTGGAAACATACGTATCGATCTTGAGCTTCTGCACGCACAATAAACGGCATAGTTGCTGTTGTTTTTTAAGGCTGATCTCCACCTATCTCACGTAATATATTGCTCTCTGTGTGAGTTATACACTGCTAATTATATTATTCAGAATGAATAAGAGATGTGCTAGTTGCTTCAAGGAATTCTCCACTTCGTCTAAACTGCTGCAGTGTGCGAGGTGCGAAAATTTGTATCACACAGGATGCACTATGGGTAGTGCTAAATTGACCACTGTTATTAGTGAAGGTAAAACCTTAAAGATTTGCGATCCGTGTTTAGTTGACGTTAATAGGCCCTCTAATCACTTTCGCCCAAGTTCTGTTGGGTCTGTGGATGTGTCTAGGTCATCTACACTGGCGCCGTTGGCCTCTCAGGAGCAGATTTTTAATACCATACTAGAGAAAATGAATAAGCTTCATAAGCTTGACTCTTTTGAGGCTTTCTTTTCGAATTTAGACTCCAATTGTCATATATAAAAAATCGCATCACTGCTCTCGAGGTGAAGATGGAGGATATGTCGAGTTCACTGGAGAGACGCGCATGGAGCAGATGCAGCATGACTTTAATTCGCTGCGGAGTACCGTGGAGGCTTTGCAGCAAGACCATGAGGTTATGCGGAGGAGGATCTCAGCGGTCGCTGCTATACCTGCCCAGGACACTGCTAAGCTGCAGCAGCTTGATGAGCTTAGCAAGGCTCTTGAACGTCAGTGTAAAAGACTGGCGACGCAGCAGATCTGTCTTGAGCATTCTTCTGATGTAATTTTAAGTGGCTTATTGCCTTCTGAGTTCAGTGACCTGAGACTGGCTGTTTACGCTGTTATTAAGGCACTGGATGTTCCTGTCGAATCGGATGAAATTGTTGGAGTTAGACTTCTACGGACTATGAGTCGATCAGCTGCTGCTGAGCGGCCACCTTTTGGTGCTGAGCAACCACCTTCTGCTGCTATGCAGCTATCTTCTACTGCGACACAGATTACCGATTCTTCTTTGGTTGCTGGTGAAGCTGGTTCAATGTCTGCTTGCACGTCTGTTTTGAAACGTGCCACTGTTGTCGTGCCTTTGCTTGTCACCTTGAAAAGTGTTGCTTCAGTCAGGTCTGTGATCAATGTTAAGATACACATTAGAAAGCTGCACACCTCACACCTCAATATTGAGCTTTTTGCTGCCGCTGGGCTGAAGGGTACTGTTACTTCTACGTTGATCAACCTCAATGAGTATTTGCCAACTGCGCTTCATCAACTAAAGATGCGAGTTCTCGCTAAGGCCAAGGACAAGAAGTATAGCTTCCTAACGTTTGTAAGAGACGGAAAAATTCACGCAGAAAACTGATGTTCTATTTATGATCACCTGTGACGAGGACCTTGATGCTTTTTTATTGAAGCTCCAACTGTCGGCTACCGTGGATCTTATGCTAGGGTAAGCGCTGAGGAACGGGTGAGTTCTCTCTCTGGTACTTTTTTTCAATTCCTATGTCATCCCACGCTCTTGATTCTACTCATGTTTCTGATCCTATTCATGCTCATTACTTTACTCTTATTCACAATTCTGCTCATGAAACTGATCTTTTTACTGCAAATCACTTATCATTTTTACTCGACTGAATCTCTGTGTGTGTCATTTCAATGTTAACTCTTTGAGAGTTCACATTGAGATGGTGCGACGGTTTTTGGCGTCTCGGCCCTGTTTTCACGTAATTGCTATAACTGAGACTAAACTCGGCCAGATCGTGGATGATTCGCTGATTTTATTAAATGGTTATAGAGTTTTCAGACAGGATCGCAACACTAGAGGAGAAGGTGTTGCACTCTCCATATATAATAGTCTCACTGCTACTCATCTCCGCTCATCCTCTGGCACCTTGTCCGGCGAACCAGGTATGCCTAAGTATCTTTTTTGTAAGGTAGCTGGTAGAGGGTTGGCACCTGTTTTTGTCGGAGTTGTCTATCGTCCGCTACATGCACCATTTTTTTTAACTAGTGATCCCCTGCCTGATATTAGCACGCATCTTCACAATTACAGCACCAAAGTTATAATGGGAGATTTTAATGCTGATCAGCTTTCTGATTTGGATGATGCGAAGTTTGTGCATGGCTTCATTGAAGATAACTCCCTATTTTCCGTACCGTATGGTTCTATACATCACATAGCCACCTCTGATACTTGGCTTGATCTATGTCTTGTGGACGCGGTAGATACTGTGATTGATTACTGGAAGACTGATGCACCATCGGTTCACGTACACGATCTTATCTCTGCCACCATTAGATCATCACTTAGAAAGCCGGTTATGGAAGATTTTTCTTACCGTGATTACCGGGCGGTGAATGTGGATAGACTTTTGAGTGATCTTCTATCGCGTGATTAGTCGGTATTCTATGGCGCGGCTGCCCTGGATGAGCGTCTTGACTGCCCTTATCTTAATCTTGAGCTTGCTATTGACAACAATGTTTCGGTCAAGACGTTCAGACAGGCAAGAAGCTGTCAGCCTTGGTTCACTTCTGATCATGACCAGTCGGTGAGAAATAGGGACAGACTGTACAGACGCTGCAGAAGTTTTCGACTCCTGATTGATTTGTGTTACTACCGTGAGGCACGTGATAGGGCTTATGAGGCCTTGGAAACGGCTAAACTACTGTACTATCATGATAGACTTACTAAACTGACTGACTCTCGACAGATTTGGAGGGAACTCAGAAATCTTGGGCTTTGTTGTAGTAAAACTGAATCGAAGCACAATATTGAGGTTGATCAGCTTAATAATCATTTCTGTAAAGCGTCATCTGATCCTCTCACCGGATCGGTAACTGACTTCCTTAATAATCCACCTATTGGTAAAAAATTCTTTCCTTATTTTTAATTCTCTGAAATCAGCCTACAGGATGTACGACTTGCCGTTTGGCAGTCTACTTCACAAGCCAGGAGCTATGATGGCATCCCGCAGCTGATAATTCGCACTGGTTTTCCGGTTATTGGACATTTTATCTTGGATATTTTTAATTGTTCTATAAGTGAGTCTTACTTTCCTTCCATTTAGAAGAGATCTCTTGTTCTTGCACTTAGCAAGGTGGTTGCACCTCGGACAATGAATGATATTTGACCTATTTCTATTTCGTGTTTCTTGTCCAAGATTCTTGAACGACTTATCCATACTCAACTGTGTGACTACATTGACTCACGTGCTTTACTTGACTGCTACCAAACTGGATATCGTAAGGGACATAGTACACAGACTGCTCTATTGAAACTGACTGATGACATAAAACAGAGCATGGATCAGAAACACGTGACGTCATTGTTGCTATTCGATTTCAGCAAGGCCTTTGACACTGTGTGTCATGTAACCCTTCTTCATAAATTATTGAAGATCGGTATTGCAACTTCGGCCATTGTTTGGATGGCATCGTATCTTACTGGTAGGGAGCAGGCAATCCTTGACAGCAATGGAAAACCTTCTCTTTTGTTTCGCTTAATAAGGGTGTGCTAAAGGGCTCCGTTCTGGGCCCGCTGTTATTTTCTTTATACATCAATGAAGTTGCTACCAATTTTGATATGACGGTCAAGCATCTTATTTATGCTGACGGTCTTCAGCTGTATGTGAGTTTTCCTCTCGCTGATCTTGAGCGTCACGTATTGATGATGAACAAACAAGCTGAGCATGTTTTACGCTGGGCCACTGAAAATCATCTTAGGCTTAATGTTGGTAAGACCAAAGCCATTATTTTAGGTTCTCCTTTCTATATTAAGAAGTTCTCTGATATAGCCATAAGCGGACTTGTGCTAAATCAAACTTTCATTAAGGTTGAGTCTAGTGTGCGAAGTCTAGGTGTTGTGCTTGATTCAAGAATGTGTTGGAATAAACAGGTGAACCATGATTTGCCAAAAAGCTAACTCACTTTCATATCGACTTAACTATTTTAGGAAAAGCACTAACTTTGGGCTTCGTAAACACCTTATTGAGTCTCTTTTGTTTCCTCTGGTTGACTTCTGTTCTCTGGTGTATCGCGATCTCTCTGTTATTTTTTATATCAAGCTTCAGCGGGTCATGAACTCTGGCGTTCGTCATATCTAGGGTGTAAAGAGGAGCGAGCACATTTCCTCTTACGGGATCTCACTTAGCTGGCTGTCTACTCTACGCAGGAACTATTTTGCTGCCTTATTAATATATCGCTTATTCAAAACTCGAGCGCCTTCTTACTTATTTACTAAGTTCTCTAAGAATGTCAATGCCAGGCCGGTGCAGGGGGATGTGATGCCTCTGACCACTCCTCATTTATGGATTAACTTTCTACTGGATTCATTTTATGTCAGTTTATTCTACTTACGGAATAACATTCCATCTCATATACGTCATTCTTAAACTTTCACTTCCCTTAAATCACTCATTTCCTTTCACTAGAGGGTAAATCGCCCGCTCTGCTGCAGTCGCGACTTTAGGATCTACTATTATAGTCTGCTGAAAATTTTTTGTGTCTATCGTCGAGCTGGCATGTGGAACGCCTTAAGATTTAATGAGCACTTCGATAGAATTGATATGAATAATTTTTCTTCATTGCAGAATATATTTTCTATGTGCATGTTAATACTTTTGAAATTTTTACTTTTATATTTTTTTTGTTGTTATTAAAACCTGTATTACAACAACATAATGTACATTAAAATAAATTTTATCTATCTATCTATCCGCTTAGGGACATTCGTGTATATACATGTTAAATAGTTTGCGTTAAATATGCTTTAAGAAAAAAGAGGAAAAGATAGAAAAAGGTGTGGGTATATTAGTATCAGCAATAGCAACCAATGTGATACGAATAAATTGCTCTCCCTCTCTCTTTCTCTAAATTTTTCTCAAACCTCTACTTTATTTATTAATGTGTGCGTACATTTAATTGTGAGTGTTAAATTACTACGTACCATGCACTTTGTTTATAATCGTAATCACGCGTACCTGAATTTTTTTTTTTAATAATTATATGACTATTTTTTCTAATATTAAATCAAGTTAAAAATCATTATTTAAGAAAAAAAAATAATTATAATTTTCACAAGTCTCACACTCCCGAGTCTTGATATATCTACCTATATTATATAGTTATATTAGAAATTAACCCTCGGACCTCCCACACCCTCCACACCCCCCACTCCCCTCTATAGCCCCTCCACAAAATAACGTAAAATTGCTGAAAATATTACGATATTTTTGACTGTTGCTTTTATTCTAAGTACCCTCCGCACCCCGCACCCCCCTCCACACCCCTCCATGACCCCTTACGGCACCCCCGTAGCACCCGCACGACCCCTCCACTGCCCCCCCATATTATAATAATGTATGTATTTAAATCTAAAAACTTAAAACTTAACATAATAGTATATAATTAATAATATTAAAATTAATTAATGCTAAAATTAATATAAAAATTTTATTAAAAAAATATTTATTTCCTTTATTTTTAAATGATTATAAAAAACAATTTTCTAA